>CM064488.1:15115620-15123120 GCA_032716605.1 Paralithodes platypus | reverse complement strand
GTGGTAGAGAGTTTGTAGATGTTTAGGGAAGACATAAATCAAGACATAGGGATGACATAAATCAAGATGTCCCTGTACTTAATTTTAATTCACCTGAAATTCCCTCACTTAAGATCCACACCAGACATGTCAAAACTATTTTGCAGAATCTCTCAGTAGATAAGGCTCCTGGTCCAGATGAAATTCCTCCAATAGTACTTAAGAATTGCTCCTTGGTGCTCGCTCCTGTATTGGCAAAATTTTTCCGTCTGTGTACTCATACCTCATGCTTCCCAGTACCCTGGAAAGAAGCAAACATCCATCCAGTTCCTAAAAAAGGTGCCTCTTCAGATCCATCAAACTACAGACCAATAGCTATAACTTCCACTCTTTGCAAAGTTTTTGAAATTATATTAAATAATCACATAATTAAGCATCTGGAGAATAATAAATTAATCAGTGATAGGCAATATGGTTTTAGACGATGTCGATCAACTGCAGACATTCTTTGCCTTCTTACGCATCAAATCAACCAAGCTACAGACCAACATGGTGAAACACATACAATAGCACTGGATATATCAAAGGCATTTGATAGAGTCTGGCATCAATCCTTATTGTCGAAGATGTCACACTACGGCCTTGCATCATTAGTTCCACTAATTTCTTCTTATCTTCATAACAGAAAAATACGTGTAATGGTAGATGGCCTTTATTCTCAATTTCACTCAATAAATGCTGGTGTTCCCCAGGGATCAGTTTTGGCCCCAACTCTGTTCCTCATTCCTATCAATGATCTCATATCTACCACTCATAATCCAATACATTCCTACGCAGATGACTCAACACTCCACAGTTCCTTCACATTTACCAATTCTTTCACCCAACCCGATCTTATAAATTCAAAAATAAACACTGCAATTTCTCTGAACCAGGACCTTTCTAGAATTAATGAATGGGGACAAGAGAATCTAGTTTCCTTTAATGCACAGAAAACCAAGTACATTCAATTTTCTAACCGACAGAATCTCACTGACTCCCATATATTTTTTAATGATGTAAATATTCCCACTTCCCCTAGTATTGACATTCTCGGTGTAACATTAACTACTAACTTGAGCTGGACACATTATGTTAGAAGCCATGCTAAGAATGCCTCTAAAAAACTGGGACCCTTGTACAGAGTTTCGAGAATCTTCACTGACGAGCAGTTGGCCGTAATATATAAAAGTCATGTGCGCTCTCAGATGGATTACTGTTCACCTCTGTGGGGTGGAAGTGGAGTGGTTTGCATTGAGGCAGTTGGACAAAATTCAAAATAAAGCTATTAGATTAATCATAACCCTGCAATCACACAGGACCTTCCTACATAGCCATACGAAGAAACGTTGCATCCCTTGCATTATTCTACAGATATTTTCACAAGCAATTGTTCCGAGGAACTTGCTTCAATTGTGCCGCCTCTCCACATCTTTCCCCGTAGAACTAGGGCAGCTGAGAGCGCCCATGAATTTACACTTTCTCCTCCACAATGCAGAACTTCTGCTTATCAGAATTCATTTATCCCCAGAGCTACTACTCTTTGGAATTCACTTCCCTCGAATTGCTTTCCACAAACTTACAATCAACAAATGTTTAAATCCAGTTGTTACAAACATTTTATGAATGGAGGATGCCTTTAGGCACATGGACCTTTTTGTTTTATCTGTGTTTTTCCTTCCTCCATTCATTGTCTCTTAAAAAAAAAAAAAAAAAAAAAAAAAAAGAGGGAGAGCAGATGATAACCTGGGGGGAGATCCAAACTCAACCTACGAGATGAGGATCAAACTGTTAAGCAAGGGGAGATGGGCCGTTTTTCTGGTCCCCCTTCTTCCTCATGCTTAGCCCCATTAGTTTTCAGATTATAAGACATTCGGAACATTAGAATGGCGATGTTATACCTTTCGCCGCAGTTTGTTGTCAATATTGACTTTTCGTGATTTTTTCCTGGCGAGCGATAGAAAGTCTGTAATTGAAGAGAAACCGGCCATCAGCCGGGACATTTTTCTATTGAAAAATGTACAAATTTATCTTGAAGGATGGTCTTGGGCGGGTGTTTTTTAAGGTTGATGGAGGTCTAGAAAGGACACTAATAAAATACAAAAATATAAATAAATGAGCAAATACTCCCATCTCCCCTTAACTATAGCTTAATTTCATAACTCTAACTCAATTATATATATTGTCCAAAACAGGTACATTTATAGTTGTATGCACAATGTATATATATATAAATGCGATGTAACACTTAAGGGTACATCACACAGTCAGGAATGCGAGCTAGAATCACTAGGAGTAATGATTCCTGGTGATTCCTGGGAATAAACCACGAATGTCTGCAATTCCCCGTGGACTCAAAACACCGTAGGAACCACTGGGAGTGTACCTGCGAATCACTGGGAATCACTGGGAATCACCTGGATAAAACCAGGAATGAAGTGCGAGAGACTGAACATTTGAAAATTTGGATTTTTACTGTAATATACGAGTCGATAGGAGTAATATAGGTATCACTGGGAATTAGATAGGAGTCACTGGGAATCACCGAGCATCACTGGGATTTGTTTGGAAAGAGATGCGAGTATGCCAGGCATGGCCCCCATTGTGAAGAGCCCCTATATAAGGGGCCCCCAAGCTGTGCCAAGCCACATGCACACTCACCACCGACCCACGGACACTATAACTACAGTCCTCTAATATCATCATTAAGTATTATGACTGTATTCATACATCATTACAGACATTAATATAATACGATAAGTCTGTATTATTATGTACAGTACGGTCATAATATCAATGCTTACTATACTTAAAGAAACAAATATATTTAAACTATTGTCCAAATAGTGGATAGTTAATCCTTCCCACCTTCATCTTTTCATTCGTTACCGAGTTCTGTAATATTTCATACGATTACCTAAAATAGGTAACACTTATAGGTTGTGTTAGTTTGCTTAGGTTAGGTCAGGGGAGTTGCAGAACTTCTAGATTATTAACCGGCGACTACAACGGCCCCTAAACAACCAAGTCATGATTCCGTTGGCTCAAAGTTTACCCCGGCGACTACAACGCCCCTCGAAGTAGTAATCCAAATTTCACTCTCCACCACCAAGCGAACTTGACATTTCAAAACACATACAAACACGTCTCCACCATTCTCGTTATGTTAGGTAAGGGGAGTTGCAGAACTTGTAGACTACAAGTAGGGTATTGTAACATTGACCATACATTGTTCACATTATTAATTATATACCTCAACTACCGTAATTTCCTTCTCTACACACAATCACTGGGTGAATACAATGTCTTGTGGGAAATTGTACATCCACTGTGAGGCTCCAGGCATGTGTTTGACCCTATCATTGAAATTAATTTGTCCTCAAGTATGTATCTTGTAGGCTATAACTACAGTCCCCTATTATCATCATTTAGTACAATGACTGTATTCATGCATCATTACAGACATTAATATAATACGATAAGTCTGTATTATTATGTACCGTAAGGTCATAATATCAATGCTTACTATACTTTACGAAACAAATATATTTAAACTATTGACTAAATAGTGGATAGTTTATCCTTCCCATCTTCTTGTTTTCATTCGTTACCGAGTTCTGTAATATTTCATAAGATTACCCAATATAGGTAACACTTATAGGCTGTGTTACTTTGCTTAGGTTAGGTCAGGGGAGTTGCAGAACATCTACTGTAGACTATTAAACGGCGACTACAACGGGCCCTAAACAACCAAGCCAAACACGTCTCCACCATTCTCGTTATGTTGGGTAAGGGGAGTTGCAGAACGTGTAGCCTATACTACAAGTAGGGTATTGTAACATTGACCATACATTGTTCACATTATTTAATTACCTCAACTACCGTAATTTCCTTCTCTACACACAATCACTGGGTGAATACAATGTCTTGTGGGAAATTGTACTTACACAGGTTAATACTAGGCCTATTTATAATGTTTGACCATGAAAGGTTAACTACCTGTATAATGTATATTATACTTTCACGTGATAAGTATTACAGGTTTATATGAATAATATATTTATTAAAGGGTACTTCACAGTCATAAATGCGAGCTAGAATCACTAGGAGTAGCTGAAAATTCGGATTCCTGGCCCTATTCGCGGTGAAAATTTGATGACTCCTAGTGACTCTAGCGATATCCTAGTGATTCCTGTTAGACTCCCAGTGACTCCAAACCACTCGCGGCCGATTCGCCCTGTCCAACAAAATGTTCACCGTGTTTAAAGTTCTAGCCACGAATCGGACCATTCCCAGTGACTCCCAGTTGATTCCCAGTGATGCCCAGTGATTCCCAGTGATCCCC
This sequence comes from Paralithodes platypus, assembly GCA_032716605.1. Classification (NCBI taxonomy): domain Eukaryota; kingdom Metazoa; phylum Arthropoda; class Malacostraca; order Decapoda; family Lithodidae; genus Paralithodes; species Paralithodes platypus. The sequence continues at coordinate 15,118,757 of CM064488.1, read as the reverse complement.
AGTCATTCCCAGTGACTCCCAGTGAGTCCTGGTGATGTTCAGTGTTTCGTATCTGATTCGCGGACAGCTTTTGGTTTCAGTTCCAGTTCATACCAGAATCACCAGGACTCACTGGGAGTCACTGGGAAATCACTGGGCATCACTGGGAATCACTGAGAGTGGTCCGATTCGCGGCGAGAACCTTAAACACGGTGAACATTTTGTCGGACAGGGCCAATCGGTCGGGACTGGTTTGCAGTCACTGAGAGTGTACCAGGAATCACTAGGATATCGCTAGAGTCACTTGGAGTATAAATTTTCACCGCGAATAGGCCGAGGAATCCGAATTTTCAGCTATTCCTAGTGGTTCTAGCTCGCATTCTTGACTGTGTGAAGTACCCTTTAGTAAGATCGGTAATATAATTGTGACATGTGATACATATGTATTACATATCACTATTATACTATTCTACTATAAATCGTTACTACAACTCTCATATAATGTTAAGGTGTTTTAGACAGTGTCTCTATACTTATGTGAGGTACTGTGCACCATGGAGATCATTCACCTCTTCAAATACATGACTCAGATTCCTTTCCCACACAAAGAAAGCTTACTCTTGCACTTTGATGTTGCCCATGCACTGATCGTATGACCAGTTAAGATCACGTGTTGTAGAGGTGTTTCGAGGTGACCAAGAGAGGTAGGAAGGAAGATTTGAGACAGATAGCCACGAACCTTTGGGCCGACAACATAGCCCTCTGAGATTCCCTCTCAACTTCAGGGAATTCTCTCTTACTTATATATTATTGTACTTATGTATAAATCTTCAGTTGTTACTTAATAATTAAAGTGGTTTACGGATACAAAACAGATCCTTTCCTTTTTCCTTTTACCTATAAGTATTAATATTATATTTATAAGGTTTAAAGATGTAACAGTGGCAGCATTACTCTAACTAAATAAAGATAGTACAATATATCAATCTTATCTATCAATCAACGAGCAGAGAGGGACAGCTGAGATCTACTTCCATCATCAACTTCAATCAACCTATTAATATAAACTCAATAAGAACCGACACACCTTTAGTTTATCCCTTACTAAGAGTTTAATAGTTTCAACCCTTATGATAAACTAACTTAGGATCGTGACCTCAAAACGTCCTAATTCTCCCTACCTGGAGTTAACCCCGTTGAATACATCATGACGACCCTGTAAAGTACATTTGGGTAACATATGGCATATGATACTAGATTATTCAAAATAATGAAATCATTGAAAAATAGAACGATTGATAAAATAAATGGCGAAACAGACGTAATTTAATTTTGAACAATGCAATCATGTTGTGTTTCATTAAAAGAGGCAAGGATATATAATTTTATAGAAGACGATTGGGTATGTTTTGGGAATTAAACGTCCCAGAGGAATACAAAATTGAGGCTTTAAACAAGGAACCTAGACCTACGATAGGAGGGACAAATGAAAACAAAGCACATTTTGTTAACTACATAGTGTTCAAAATTTAATATCAAATAAGTTCAAAGTCAATATTCAAAAAGTGAAAGAGGTGTATTAATTGGTACGGTTTGATTAAGATCTGAATCGAAATAAAAAACAATAATAACGTGAGTAACGATTGGGTGTGTGGTGCCGTTATGGGGGATGATTGTAATTTTTTTTGATCATCCCTTTCACCCTCCCTTATGTTTAGAGCCACATACATTTTCAAATTATGATACGTTTTCGGCCCATTAGTTTCGAGATTTTAACAAGAAGACCATTTCACGTCCCATTTCGGTTCTCAATTTTAGACCTATGTGTGCCATTTTTAGAGAGTGTCGTATTATTATCTGGCGAGCGATAGCCAGCCTGTAATTATAGGAGGAATCGGCCTTCGGCCAGGAAAAAAAATAAAAGTCGTTCCTACTGCAACCATATACACACTTTTATGTGCATCCAGAAGAGGGATCAAATTGGGAATGTGTTCAATAAAGCTCAAAAAACAGTTCTAGAAGGAGGAAACATGATACACAATAATAATTGAAAACTAATTATAATTGCCAAAGTAAATATACCCTCCCTCCCTAAGGGAGACAGCCAGAGAGCAACAGGGTAAACAACATTGCATATACCACCAATAAGTAAATACAGACCAACATACAACAAAGAGGGATGAGCGCCCTGTTTGGTTTTGGAGGTAAGGTTGGAACTGGACGATAGTGAGCTCTAGGTAGGAATATTTACACAGAAACATAACCCTAAGCCCACGGTTCAACTTGTGACGTTGGTACTTATTGATCACTTAGATGAATATGCCGGGGAGACAAGGAGATTGGTGTGGGACAAGAAAAAGGACGAAGATGGAATCAATGTGTAAGCATGATTCAGCACATGACCTATTTTGCATTGTCCACTATGAATGCAATATGCCGAGAATTGGCCTTTTAATAATTTTCACAAACTATGTTGACAACAACCTATACGCTTAAATTCAACATTTTAAGCTGGTTTTAGGTTAGGTTTATCCGTCAGTGGCAATTACGTGTAGCGTGAAAATACTTCAAACTTAAGACAGAGTAATCCATGCAAACTACTATCTGTACAGTAGCGCTAATAAGTCATGTCACAGCTGTCATTACGTTCTGTCTTGGCTCTGTGCTGTATTGTTGTATGTCAGATGTTGAGTATTGTTGGTTAAGATTTGGAACATGTCAGTATATCGCACTCGAAATTAAGAAACCATGTTTAGATATGGCCTATCCAAATGTTTGAGCTAAAATATACTTGTGCCGAGACATCACGTATTGGGCCGACTGTACAGTCCGATCAATTTTCAGCTGGTCCGGGCTTCTATTATTTATGTTATTAAAGCTATTTACACATATAAAAATGAAAAATGCAAAAAACAGAAATGAACAAACCAGTGGGTAGGTTAGTAAGCATATTCCGTTTGCCATTACTTTTACTGTATTATTACTACTCTAAAATAGCCTATACAGTCTAATAGAAGTCCTGACCCGTCTGGAATGTTGGGCCGACTGTACGTAAGTAAGGAGGAGAAGTGGTCCAGAGCAAGACTAAGTGTGGACACAAGTGTTGAAGAGTTTTTAGCTGACAGTTTGCTGGTGGTGTGTTGGAGAGTCACAGGCTT
>CM064488.1:15043504-15115520 GCA_032716605.1 Paralithodes platypus | reverse complement strand
TATTAACCGGCGCTACAACGCCCCCTAAACAACCAAGTCATGATTCCGTTTGGGCTCAAAGTTTACCCCGGCGACTAGCACCGCCCCTCGAAGTAGTAATCCAAATTTCACTCTTCCACCACCAAGCGAAATTTAACATTTCAAAACACCTACAAACACGTCTCCACCATTCTCGTTTTGTTCTTAGGTACGGGGATTTGCAGAACTTGTAGACTACAAGTAGGGTAGGGTACCATTGACCAACCATTGTTTCCATTATTGCATTATATACCTCAACTACCGTAATTTCCTTCTCTACACACAAGCAACTGGGTGAATACAATGTCCTTGTGGGAAATTGTACATCCACTGTGAGTCTCCAGGCATGTGTTTGACCCTATCATTGAAATTAATTTTGTCCTCAAGTATGTATCTTTTAGGCTATAAACTAACAGTCCCCTAGTTATCATCATTTAGTACAATGACTGTATTCCATGCATCCAGTACAGACATTAATATAGATACGATAAGTCTTGTATTATTATGTACCGTAAGGTCATAATATCAATGCTTACTATACTTGTACGAAAAACCAAATATATTAAACTATTGACTAAACTAGTGGAGTATTTATCCTTCGTCCATGCGTTCTTGTTTTCATTCGTTACCGAGTTCTGTAATATTTGCATAAGATTACCCAATAGTGAGGTAACACTTTATTAGGCGGTGTTACTTTGCTTTAGGTTAGGTCAGGGGAGTTGCAAGAACATCTACTGTAGACTTCATTACACGGCGACTACAAACGGGCCACTAAACAACCAAGCCAAACATCGTCTCCACCATGTTCTCGTTATGTTGGGTAAGGGGAGTTGCAGAACGTGTATCCATACTACAAGTAGGGTATGGTAACAGTGTACCAGTACATTGTTCACGCATTATTTAATTACCTGAACTACCGTAATTTTCCTTCTCTACACACAATCACTGGGTGAATACAATGTCTTGTGGGAAATTGTACTTACACAGGTTAATTACTGAGGCCTACTTTATAATGGTTTGACCATGAAAGGTTAACTGACCTTATTAATGTATATTATACTTTCACGTGATAAGTATTACAGGTTTATATGAATAATATATTTATTAAAGGGTACTTCACAGTCATAAATGCGAGCTAGAATCACTAGGAGTAGCTGAAAATTCGGATTCCTGGCCCTATTCGCGGTGACAATTTGATGACACCTAGTGACTCTAGCGATATCCTAGTGATTCCTGTTAAGACTCCCAGTGACTCCAAACCACTCGCGGCCGATTCGCCCTGTCCAACAAAATGTTCACCGTGTTTAAAGTTCTAGCCACGAATCGGACCATTCCCAGTGACTCCCAGTTGATTCCCAGTGATGCCCAGTGATTCCCAGTGACTCCCAGTGAGTCCTGGTGATGTTCAGTGTTTCGTATCTGATTCGCGGACAGCTTTTGGTTTCAGTTCCAGTTCATACCAGAATCACCAGGACTCACTGGGAGTCACTGGGAAATCACTGTGCATCACTGGGAATCACTGAGAGTGGTCCGATTCGCGGCGAGAACCTTAAACACGGTGAACATTTTGTCGGACAGGGCCAATCGGCCGGGACTGGTTTGCAGTCACTGGGAATGTACCAGGAATCACTAGGATATCGCTAGAGTCACTTGGAGTATAAATTTTCACCGCGAATAGGCCGAGGAATCCGAATTTTCAGCTATTCCTAGTGGTTCTAGCTCGCATTCTTGACTGTGTGAAGTACCCTTTAGTAAGATCGGTAATATAATTGTGACATGTGATACATATGTATTACATATCACTATTATACTATTCTACTATAAATCATTACTACAACTCTCATATAATGTTAAGGTGTTTTAGACAGTGTCTCTATACTTATGTGAGGTACTGTGCACCATGGAGATCATTCACCTCTTCAAATACATGACTCAGATTCCTTTCCCACACAAAGAAAGCTTACTCTTGCACTTTGATGTTGCCCATGCACTGATCGTATGACCAGTTAAGATCACGTGTTGTAGAGGTGTTTCGAGGTGACCAAGAGAGGTAGGAAGGAAGATTTGAGACAGATAGCCACGAACCTTTGGGCCGACAACATAGCCCTCTGAGATTCCCTCTCAACTTCAGGGAATTCTCTCTTACTTATATATTATTGTACTTATGTATAAATCTTCAGTTGTTACTTAATAATTAAAGTGGTTTACGGATACAAAACAGATCCTTTCCTTTTTCCTTTTACCTATAAGTATTAATATTATATTTATAAGGTTTAAAGATGTAACAGTGGCAGCATTACTCTAACTAAATAAAGATAGTACAATATATCAATCTTATCTATCAATCAACGAGCAGAGAGGGACAGCTGAGATCTACTTCCAACATGAACTTCAATCAACCTATTATATAACTCATAAGAACAGACACACCTTTAGTTATCCTTACTAAGAGTTAATAGTTAACCCTTATGATAACTACTTAGGATCGTACCTCAAAACGTCCTAATTCTCCCTACCTGGAGTTAACCCCTTGAATACATCTGACTACCTGTAAAGTAATTTGTAACATATGCATATGATACTAGATTATTCAAAATAATGAAATCATGAAAAATAGAACGATTGATAAAATATGCGAAACAGACGTAATTAATTTGAACAATGCAATCATTTGTGTTTCATTAAAGAGGCAAGGATATATAATTTTATAGACGATTGGTATGTTTGGGAATTAAACGTCAGAGGAATACAAAATTGAGGCTTTAAACAAGGAACCTAGACCTACGATAGGAGGGACCATGAAAAACAAAGCACATTTTGTTAACTACATAGTGAAATTAAATATAAAATAAGTTCAAGTAATTCAATGAAGAGGTGTATTAATTGGTAACGGTTATTAAGTCTGAATCGAAATAAAAAACATAATAACGTAACGATTGTGTGTGGTGCCGTTATGGGGGATGATTGTATTTTTTGGCACCCTTTCTCCCTTATGTTTAGCCACATACATTTTCAAATTATGATACGTTCGGCCCATTAGTTTCGAGATTTTAAGACCATTCACCCCATTTCGTTCTCAATATTTAGACCTATTGTGCCATTTAGGTGTCGATTATTATCTGGCGAGCGATAGCCAGCCTGTAATTTAGGAGGAATCGGCCTTCGGCCAGGAAATCGTTCTACTGCAAAATATACACATTTATTCAGAAGAGGGATCTTGGGAATGTTTCTATAAGCTCAAAACAGTTCTAGAGAGGAAACATTACCAATAATAAATTACTAATTATATTGCCAAATAAATATACCCTCCCTCCCTAAGGGAGACAGCCAGAGAGCAACAGGGTAAACAACATTGCATATACCACCAATAAGTAAATACAGACCAACATACAACAAAGAGGGATGAGCGCCCTGTTTGGTTGGAGGAGAAGGTTGGAACTGGAGAGATAGTGAAGTCTAGGTAGGAATATTTACACAGAAACATAACACTAAGCCAACGGATCAACCTGTGACGTTGGTACTTATTGATCACTTAGATGAATATGCCGGTGAGACAAGGAGATTGGTGGGGGACAAGAAAAAGGAAGAAGATGAATCAATATGTAAGCATGATTCAGCACATGACCTATTGTGCATTTGCCACTATGAATGCAATATCCGAGAATTGGCCTTTTAATAAATTTCACAAACTATGTTGACAACAACCTATATGCTTAAATTAACATTTTAAGCTGGTTAGGTTAGGTTATCCGTCAGTGCATTAAGTGAGCGTGAAAATACTTCAAACTTAAGACAGAGTAATCCATGCAAACTACTATATGTACAGTAGCGCTAATAAGTCATGTCACAGCTGTCATTACGTTCTGCTTGCTCTGTGCTGTATTGATGTATGTCAGATGTTGAGTAGGGTGGGTAAGAGTAGGAACATGTCAGTATATCGCACTCGAAATTAAGAAACCATGTTTAGATATGGCCTATACAAATTGTTGAGCTAAATATACTTGGTACCGAGACATCACTTATTGGGCCGACTGTACAGTCTATCAATATTTCAGCTGGTCCGGGCTTCTATTATTTATGTTATTAAAGCTATTTACACATATAAAAATGAAAAATGCAAAAGACAGAAATGAACAAACCAGTGGGTAGGTTAAGCATATTCCGTTTGCCATTACTTTACTGTATTACTCTAAAATAGCATATACAGTATAATAGAAGTCCTGACCCAGCTGGAATGTTGGCCGACTGTACGTAAGTAAGAGGAGAAGTGGTCCAGAGCAAGACTAAGTGTGGACACAAGTGTTGAAGAGTGTTGAGCTGACAGTTGCTGGTGGTGTGTTGGAGAGTCACAGGCTTTATTACAGAGAGAGAGAGAGAGAGAGAGAGAGAGCGAGAGCGAGAGCGAGAGCGAGAGCGAGAGAGCGAGAGCGAGAGCGAGAGAGAGAGAGAGAGAGAGAGAGAGAGAGAGAGAGAGATAGTTGGTAGGTGTACTTGAAACTGAATCACTAATTAGCAAGGGGAGATTGTGGTCAATAGGAAAAGGAGTAATATTTAGTGTTAACAATTGAAAAATAGTTTTCTTAATCATAGACCTTGGATAACTATCACGACCTTGATAGTATTCATGTTATTTTAAAACCAACTTTAAGTATTTAACTTTCACCTTGATTTTTCTATAGAAATATCATCCTTTATTTCATTATTATATAATAGAAGAAAAAACAAACATATGCACCTAAATTAGTGATGATAATAATTTGCTACTTTACGAACAAAATAAGAAAGAGCCTAGTTACGTTTGGCTTTAACCTGTGCCCTGGCTGTATGGTATCTATGAGATAGTTTGCTACTATTATCTCTATATACAGGTAATGAGTTATGCTATTGGAATAATTAGTAAATAGTTTTGTTTTATAATTAAAGTAACTTATGATTGATTGATTGGTAGAAAACATGGCACCGCAGCAACAAGGTCATATGGAATCGGATATGCTAAAAACTGTATCTATATATCTATCTATTACCGGACACCTTAATTCCCTTCATGAGGGTGGCCATATATAAAGTGCTCCCATCCGGATCTATCCCCTGTGACAAGGACAACCCGTGCAACTTTACTCAAGGACTTACAGGATTGACCACTCAACTTAGGGTCCGTACGACTCCGAGGCCTTTTATGTATCATTTTAGCACTATTTTCTCTACAGAGATGTGTGGCTAGTCCATCCACTAATCTGCTTCGCCCAATGGTAAAAAAATGTGCGGAAAAAAAATACTCAAAACTTCAGGACGAATACCAAACAACAATGTAAAAGGATTGCAATCATAAATGGTGAAAGAGGCCAGCTTCCTTAACAAATATAAACACACTATCCCCAGGGGTACCCGAGATCCGCCCCTCGTGGATTTGTGACCTTAGATTGGAAGGTCACACACAAACACACACACACACAAACACTGATAGACGAACTCTTAAAGGGGGTGAGAAGGAATAATCAGGGTGAACAAATAATAGTAAAGAGTAAGGTTATTAGCAACAAACAGTAGTGTATATGCGTGCGTGAGTGTGTATTGGGGTACGGGGGCGGAGGGGGTAGGGTAGTATAACATCCACTGGTCCTAGGGTCTCATCAATATTGATAAAACACCTCTGGTGAGAATTGTGCCCGGTTCCCAATTAAGGGTACTCTTGAAAAAGTAAATGTTGCCCTAACTTAAAGGTGAACTAATATAAAAACAAAATACATTCATGATTCTTTTCGAGTAGTAGCTGGACTAACTGTAGCTTTTGAGATAACATATACCATTTTTTTTTTTTTTAAGCAAAATTCTGTATACACAATAATGTTGACTGTTCTTGAAATAGTACGTACGCGATAAACAAACAGGGCCTGCATAGGGATGCTACATGCACACAAATATTATCACATGGCTGATTTCTAACATTATCTAATTAAAATAAGATTCTTTCTCGTTCTTCATAAATACAGGGATGCTAAAGAGACGTACAGGTTAACGATATGAAGAAATATGGATGAGAAAGGATGGGGGAAAATTTTCTGAATGTCTGAAAAATACTCAGTATATATTCCTTGGGCATTGCCCGGCAGCCTTCGATCCTCGACCTAATCCGAGTTGCACTCATAAAACTACAGCTGCTTCCCACCATGATCTCCTTAGCACAGGCGATTAAAGTATACAACGAAACAAATACAGACAAACCACGACGCCGCCAGACTATATTCAGTACAGGCTATATGATAAATGTGAAGACAACATCTTTATTCACCTGCATCATACTTATATGCTTCCCAGTTAACACATTTAATTTATATACTCTCTCTCTCTCTCTCTCTCTCTCTATTATAATATAATTATATATATATATATAGAGAGAGAGAGAAAGAGAGAGAGCGAGAAAGAGAAGCTTAGAAAGGACCTTTCAGAGTTTAAGTGTTAAAAGTATTACGTCAAAAGATTGTGATTCTTTCCATATCAAATAGAGATCTATTCACGAATGACTGGGTCATTGTTAGTGTATCAATGTGTCCGTCTGTGTGGCCTAGTCAATGATTCAGTGTGTGTGTGTGTGTGTGTGTGTGTGTGTGTGTGTGTGTGTGTGTGTGTGTGTGTGTGTGTGTGTGTGTGTGTGTGTGTGTGTGTTCATATGATAGACACGAGTACATGACACCGAATAAGTTGACCATCTTTATGATGAACATTAAGCAATACAAAGCGAATCTCCTGAGGTATTGATTTGAAATAAATATTTTTACTTAACATACTTATATGACTACGCTGTAAGTATAACGCATGTGTTATATTGCATATTTTAGATTAATAATTACTGCTTCCTTTTTGCAATATCCCGTCTACTGACTTATGACCATTTAAAAGTGACTTAACATTAAATTATATTTTTTGTTCATGAATCTATTTAGTACGATGTGATAAGTAAATACGAAAAATTAACAAGGATAGTATAAACTATCAATAAAAACAAGTGAACAGGCCATTAAAATAATTTGAAAGAAAAGTCAAAGGTAGCATTGGGATAAGTGTCAATAAAGAAGTAAGCTTACACTGCTAAACGTGGACACACGAAACCTTAAAACACAACACAAATGGAAAATATATATATTGTAGAACATAATTATTAAACACTGAATGCTAGTCAGTATAACCCAACAAGTAGATAGCTAAACAGAAAGAAAAATAAAGATATGAACAAGATCTCGGGAAAGCTATGGACGTGAACTCAAACCTTCGACAAGCCATACGTTAAGGAGGGGGTGGGGTGTTCAGGACCCCCTTCTCTTCCCCATGTTTAGCCTCATTAGTTTAAGATTATAAGACATTTACCCTAATAGTTGGAAGACTTCATGAACCTTTCGGGCCATTTAGGTGTCAATATTATTGTGACGAGCAATAGCGAACCTGCATTTTGGAGGAACAGGCCTTCAGCCAGGGTAATTTGCTACCGAACAATGTACACATTTATCTAGTTCGGGGTTTTTTTTAGTATTATTTTTAACTTAATGGAGGTCTTGGGAGCAAACTAAAAATAAAAAAAAATAATATAATAAATATATATATTCATTTTTAAACAAATAAACACAAATCTCCCCTGAAACAAGCCAAACGTTAATGTAACCAAATTCCTGCTACTGGTATTGTGTGTTGTGTTGAATATTGAGGAGCACCCCAGGGGGTACATAGATACAATAGGCACCGCTTAAGCCCCCACCGACGGGTAGCCTTATAAGGGAGGCATTCAGTAGGTTGGATTGTAACTTGTGTACTTTTATTCGTGTGCTGTATGTCTGTAGTATGTGTCGTATTTAATCATTATACACTGCTATGCTGTAAATCTTAACCCCTAAAGCACCATGATGTAATTTTCATCATATTCTGGTTACTATTAGACGATTTTATTTAGCTTATAATCAACCTCTGGGGCTCAATAGGAGTATATATGATCTCAATAAACCCTCTGATTAACATATGTCCTTCATAAACTGCTTGAATCGTCTAATTTAGCCAGAATTTATGGAAAAAAGGTGGCATCGTGCGGAAGAGGTTAATCATTCTACACAGAGTTATTGTATATTTATGCACGCGGGGAAACGGTTGCAAAATTATTGGTAAATCTTTTAACTCACACGAATCTAAGAATTTCTTCTTCAATCGAGTTGTCAACTTGTGGAATGGGCTTCCCCGAGACGTTATAGACTGCAGCACCGTTGATTCATTTAAATTCCGCCTAGACAAATATCTCGCATCAAACCCGCGAGTGACTGCGTTTGTAAATGAATAACGTTATTTTAAACTCCCCTCAGTTACTAACCCATATGTCCCCTACTAACTTCCTAGTCCTGCCACGTTAGTGGCAGGGCAGTAGTTCCCTTTCCAATGTTCCCTTACCCATTCTAAACCACTGTTTGGACACTTGATCCTCAGTGTTTTGGAGGACAAGCAGCCTAGAAGGGTCACTAGATATGTTGTTGCTTGATTTCCTTTGTACTCCTTTGTACTTTGTATATCTCAAAGGATAGGCTCAATCGTGGTCAAGAATTAGTGTGTACATTTTGAAAGGGCAATTATTATGATACACTGACGAATCATTATGCTAAACACCTTGAACCACCTATAGTCTGTTTCTTTTCAACTGACATTAAATTGTAAACTTCCATCAACATTCCTCAGTTATTTTGGAGATTTTGTAATGAAATATGGTGCTAATTTATAAATTTGGTCTTAATATGATGCAAACACAGTAGTTTCATATTTGTCCACTTAATATCGAGAAATTAGCTGCTATATGGGATTCATTTTATCGTCAGCTGAAAATGAAACAGGCTATAGATGATATTATGGCTATCATTAACCGATTATAAGGGGAGATGGGTGGTTTTTCTGGTCCCTCTTCTTCCTAATGTTTAGCCTCATTAGTTTTTAGATATTCTGACTTTCTGTCCATTAGTTTGGTCATTTTAAAACTTTTCGGCCCATGTCTTTGTCAATATTAAGACTTTTCGTGTCATTTACGTGTCGACATTTTCCTGGTGAGCGATAGCGAGCCGGTAGTACAAGAGGGACCGGAAAATTGTTCTATCGAAAAATGCACAAATTAATTTTAAAAGGAGGGTCTTGCGGAGTGTTTTTTTTTTTTTTTTTTGAAGATTGATGAACGTTTAGGGATGAAACTAAATACATGATAACAACATATATATAAATGAGCAAATAAATACGCCCATCCCCCCATAATTGTATTGCTAATAATGCTAAGGACACACACAGACACACACACACACTGATACACACACAATATTTCAGCAGTAATTATATATGGTCTGTATCAAGTATTTGCTAATACCAATAAGTTCTATCTATACCCTAATTCTATTTACATCACTCGTTGACATTTGAAAGATTTCAATTAACTCCGTAGTAATATGAATTCTACGGAATATATTTTCTATAACCAAAGTAATTTATCATGCTTATATTTTGACGATTGTGCATCTTAGCTATCACATAATATAGATGCTATCGTCTAGCTTATAACAATACCTATGGTACTAACATCATAACAATCTCCCAAGGTATGCTATTATCGTGTTATAAGGCGGGTGGGGGGGGGGGGGGGGGATTATCGGGGTTTTTTCTGGAGCACCTTCTCCCTCATGCTTAGCCCCATTAGTTTTAAGATTTTAAAACGTTCGTTAATGTTAAGATCTTTCGACATATTTCTTTGTCAATATTAAGAATTGTTGTGCCATTTCGGTGCCGATTTGTTACTGGCGAGCGATAGCAAGGTTTTAGTCTTAGGAGGAACCGGCCTTCGGCCGGTACATTCCTCTGCCGAAAATGTGCAAATTTATCTCGAATAGGGGTCTTGGGGGTGTTTTTTTGTGTTAAGGTTGATGGAGGTCTAGCGAGGAAACTATAAGTACATAAATACATAAATAAATATACCAAATAATTAGCACAGCCCCCTTAACATGAACAAACAATTAATGAACCTGCTAAGGCCAGAGGAGTGAAGCCGTTATCATGTCAGAGTTTCCATTAAGATTTCCAGATATTTAATGCCGATGGGGCTCAATGTATCATAATTAATAAGATTGTGGTTAAGTTTTGGCAGAGTTATAACCTTGGTAAGATGTTATACTTCCTTCTAGTACTCAATCAAGTTATACTTCATTGTTTATATTTAATACGTTAAAGAGGGTGATCCTCTATCATAATCATGTAATTGTATCTTGATTATCATGTACATAGAAAAAATAGGCAACACTAATTGAACTTGTGGTACAATATTTTGTATTGGTATACTGATTTATAATATGAAGCATAAAATGAAACAGGTTTCGTAATGGTGCTGGTGGAGTGAAGGTGCGAAGACTATAGTTTTTTTCTTCTAATCACTGGAATTTTCATTAAGCTGAACAGCGTCAGATGCAGTAAACTCTACATACCACCGGTGTTGTGCATTGGCCATCAGGTGCGCAGTAGCTATGCACCGTGCTAAAATGCATAATGTTTGGTGCATAATCTGGGCCACACAGATGGAGCGATGGGCTTTGCCTCCTGTATGGATGCTATAGCTAGCTTGTTTAGATCTACAATGAGTCTACGAGCCTATGTTGCGGCAACACTGCAAGCCCGACCATGGGTGTGCAGCCATGGGGCGACTGGGTCTTGGTGTGGTTGTAGTGGTGGGTGAGTATGGGGTATCGGGAGGAAGGAAGGATGGTTGATAAATGGTTTGATAGAAAACATGGCACCGTAACAGCAAGGTCATATGGCGTCGGACAAGCTAAAATACACGCGGAACAAATAAAACATCAACATTTCAGGATGAATGCCAGACATCTATGTACAAGCAATGCAATTATTAAAAGTGAAAGACACCAGCTTCCTTAAACAATATAAAGACATCATGTTCATGGGTACCAGGATCCCCTCTAAGCACCGAAGATAGACAGTATCATCTGCTCTCCGGTGCCACAGGAACAACCTCCGTTATGTTCGGCAAAATTTAGGTTAGGTCAAGTTAGGATAGGAAAGCTAGCGTATAATCCACGTAATCAATAAGTAACACTTAACACACAGGTCGTATCTTTGATCATTATACATTGGTTCACTGCTTGTTATGCGCATATTTTCAAAATAAACCTAAAAGTGTGCGTATTTCGAAGCAACTATATGTTTGTGTAATTCTCCTTAATCTTTTAGAAGTATATTTTGATTTGCTCCAAACATATTCTGTTATGCTTGAATGTTTTTAGTTTCTCGACTTTGGTATGCAATAATGCAAATTTGTATATACTTTTTAGATGTATTTTTTGTATTCTGATGATTTTCTCGAGTATTTACGGGTAAGAGAACACAAAATATCTAAAATTACTGTAGTTTAGTTACCTACGGTTTCTTGTTTTATTTTTTTATTTTATTATTTTGTTTTGCAATTGACAAGTTTTATCTCACAGCTATAATGGTAGATAAATACAAATTTATTATCAGTCAGCATGAAACAGTTTTCAAATCTATTTCAAACTATGTTCTTAAAAATACTACACACACTAGGCTATAATAGCAATGCGATATCCGCAATGTAATGAATTATTTACTTTTGAAATATTTAGCAATATGTATCATACTTATGCATGAAATTAGAAATAATGAAGGCAGGTAGTAGTGTGGTTATTCTATTTAATATACTTCACTATATATGACATATATAAAATGCTCCAGCTCAGACCAATATTCTCAACAAACAAACGCATTCCTCTTGAATAATTAAGTGACAACAAAACTTCCCAGAAAGAAAAAAACAGAAGTATATATTACAAAACAAACAGAGATAAAACAGTTTAATAATTAATTCATATATATATATATATATATATATATATATATATATATATATATATATATATATCTTGAAGCACAAACAACAGATGTGTAGTGAGATAAAATAGATAAAATACAATTCACAAATAGATATTGTTTGGAAAACAAGGGAGAAATGTGTTGCGAAATTATGCACATTCAGAGCAGTAAGAAAGCCAATATGTCAGCTTGGACCTATATATCACAGGATATAATGCCAAAAAGGTATATTGCATATCATACCCAAACTTGTACCCCAACTATAAAATACAGTTTTTGCGGGAAGACCCCCGTAAGAATTGTAATATACCAGGTTGAAATATGTATTCTTGAGACGCTTGGTTGACACCGAATACTGCAAATGAAGGCACAACTAAACCATCTTGTACCTATTTTTTTTTGTTTTTATGTTTCATTATATATTTTGTTTTTCTGTTCGAGCTCTGTCTCAAGTCGGGCACCCCCAGCTATGAGGTATGTCCCTGAGTATACACATACATGCATGCATACTAAATAATAAAAGCAACTATACGACACAGCATCCTTTCTTTTTTACAAATATTGATTATTTATTTCATATCGTACAGTTGATATAAATCTAATTACAAAAATCTATATAAGACCCCTTCTGGGAATAAGGGCTGGCTGATTGGCTGGCTATATAATATGTTAATTTAAGTCTTAGAAAATTATTAATTCAAATAATTCTATACCGTGGCTTAACCCCTTCTGTACCGGCGACATCTGTATAGCTTTATTCCAGCTACTATTAGACGATTTTATTTCAGTTTAAAAAGGGCCTCCAGTAATTAACAGGATTCAAACCATCTTACCTGACCCTTTCTACTACCACAGATCCTTCTAAAGCTGCACGAATTAATACAAATATAGCACAAATTAAATTAGAAAGACGTCGCCGGTACAGAAGGGGCTAATAACATTTGTATAATATGATCCATTCAAATAATACTATACCCTGACTAAATATATGAGGGATGTGGCAGGTATTGTGACCAGCCAGAGAGTTATGGGAGAGTGGTGGTGGTGTGAGCAGCAGACCTTGACCCGGCTTGAGAGCAGATGGCTCGTTTTTATGGTACCCCCTCTTCTTCAGGTTTATCCCCATTATTTTTCAGATTTGATGAGGTGTGCCCGATTAGTTTGTCGATTTTAAGAATATTTCGCCCCATTCCTTTGTCAATATTAAGACTTTGCGTGTCATTTAGGTGTCGATTATTTCCTGGTCAGCGATAGCGAGCCTGTAATTTAAGAGGAACCGGCCTTGATTGGAAAATTTTCTATCAAAATTGTTTACAAAATTTTCGTGAAGGAGGGTTTTGAGGGGGTGTTTCTTTAAGCTTGATGGATGTCTAGGGAGAAAAATTGATAAAACATACAAATATATATAGATATATAAATGATGAAACAAATTCGGCCTCCCCCCTTGACCTTGGCTTCATAAATCACAATAACTTTACAACAACCTGTCTTGGGGTCACAGTTGCCGGGCTGAGAGACAACACGGGAAAGAGGAGGTGGATGATGACACTTGACATTTCTGATGAACTATTGGCTTCCAAATGTGGCAACGAGAGCATGTGTAACAATACAGTACACAGTTGATGGACGTAGGTCATTAGGCAGTCGCTCTTTAAATTTAAAAAGTGAACCAACATGAATAAGTACGAAGTTAATTTGTGGGTAAGATTTTACTAAGCTAGTTTCAGTAGTTATTCTATTTTAATAGAGACCTCCAAAATATTGCATGAATAAATTAATTACATCATTCTCAGCTGTGGGTACTCGACTTGGTTTGTATATATTAATTAAAGAATGGTTTAGAATTTTGTGAAATAATTGACACAACTATTCTGTACAAAATAATTCTTTAAATATGTAACCTCTTGGTGAAGTATTTCGTAAGTTGAAGTTAGTGCATATGCTCTCGCTGCCAGGCGGGATACATTGGAAGCTCAACAAGAGCCTTCAAGATTAGAGTTGATGAACACATGGTCAGTCAAGCAGAACGGGTCTTCCCTATCAGTCGCCCCCATACTCAGCTGTAAGGGGTCACTCCAAGTTTGTTTTATTATAGAGTAAAGAAAGGACAACTATCAAATTTGAGAGAGTTGTGATACAAATAATATGTTAATTTTAGATTGTTTTATTAACTACCCACCCCCCTCACCCCCGTCCCCACCTTATAAAAAGATCCAAATCCAATTAACCATAAACTTCCTAAGTAAAGGATAACCATTAATTTAAGACAGGTAGGTGGGCAGGTAATTGATTGTGTACATAGATAAGTCAGTAGATAGGCATAATTTTATACTGGTAGTTTGACAGGGTAGCAAGCAAACATGCAATTAACCTGACCCAAATGCGTTGCGATAACATTTGCAATTATATAAGATGCAAATACGAGCAGGGGAAGAATAACGATATTATAATGGAAAGGGCAGCAAATATGACAGGACAAATATTGAATATATCAGTACTCTAGTTTATTTGAGAAGTAGTTGTTGTTGTTGTTGTTGCTGTTCCCCAAGCTGCCTGGCCGAACAGCCCCAAGCAAGGCCAAGGCCATAACCGAGCGCCCCCACAGAACCCTCCCTGCCGACCACAATAAAGCCTGGGTGACCGAAGCCACTCCATGGCGGGGAGCTGGGGAGGGTGAGGAAACGCCCGGGAAACCAAAGCCCCACCCAGGGCCCTGTGCCCCTCAGCAATTATGAAGAGAAAGTTGAGGGGCAAAGGAAAAATGTGACGCTTTGGCTCCCAATCTGCCAACTTTTAGGTTGGCAGTAGGGAGGTCGATCCACGGAAAAGACGCCGTCACTTGAGATCTAGAAGATATATAAGTAAAAGGAACAGTCAGAGTAAGCTATGGGTATGGCAGAGATCGCTCAGCTCTCACTCTGATAGACCAGCCCATCACCACAGTAGAGGTAGTAGAGAAGTAGTAGAGCAAGTTTACTCCAGCCATCTGGTATGGTAGTGATCACGAGGGACTGGAGTTTGTGAAAAGGGGCCCCAGTCCTGACGCTGTTCTTGACTTACAGTGTGCTGGCGTAATAATCCAGAAGGTTTGATAGCCTCTGAAGTCCTAGTTTAACTAAATATTTACAAGTGATCTGAGGAACAATTAATAACTGCCAGGTGTAAATGTAACCCGTCACGTAACTCTAGCGATAAGTAGAGAGAATGTGAAAGTAAAGAAGATCGAGTTAATGTATTGAAGGGCTGCAAAGGACTGGGTGAATGTGTGTGTGCCTAACTGTAAGATATGTGCACAAGATGTCACACAGTGGTCCAGTTCCACAATACTTGACACACAATCTGATACACTAACTAGCTCCCAATATAACCCCCAGAGACCCACTTGTAAACATTATACGCTCAACATTATACGCTCAACATTATACTAAACATTACCATATCATTTGGTGCTTGTGAATGTGTTGTTTTGTATGTGCTGACTTTATCTTGACGTTACAACTGCTTCAGCAGGCATAGCTTTAAAAACTTATTTTTCGGTTAATGTAAAATGTATGTTAATACAAAAATGTGTTTTATTACTATGCCTAGCCTATCTATATTGATCTAGGATTTACATTAAAATTATTAACATTTAACGTAAATCCTAGAATAATATAATCTTAATGTAACTCTCTAATAAGACAATTATTGAAAAGGAAGAGGAGGCAGGAAGTTAGTCAATATGTAGAAGGATGTTTCAAGAGTTAGTCCTTCGTAAATAAACTGAATCTAAGTAAGGCACGAAGCCAGGAAAGTTATAACAAAACAAAGACAAAACAATGAATACATGATAAACAAAAAGGCAAAATCCCAAGACCAATCAGTGCTAGGTAGGTGAACGCGAGATACCATCACTGGTTCAGTCAGGTGGGTAATCGTAGCAACCTTTATGTCACCATAGATCTAAACTCCACCAGATATCTCCCACTGTATCTAGGGCCAATAAAGATGAGGCAAGCTAGTTCACTGGCTCCGAATTTATATGGTTAGTGAAAAAAGGAAACAAAACAAACGAACAAAAAAACATAACCCTTTGTCTCCCTTACAATATCGACTGGTATACTAAATTAAGGGGGATGATTCATTGTTTGGTCGATTTGTGCCATTCATATATTTGTTTCTAGTTTACTCTCTAGACCGGAGGAAGGCCGTTCCTCATAAATTACAGACTCGTTATCACTCGCCAGAAACAAATCTATACCTAAAAGACACGAACATCTTAATATTGACAAAGAAGAGAGGCGAAAGGTCTTAAAATTGCCAAACTAGTGGGCCGAACGTCTTAAAATCTGAAAATTAATGAGGCTAAACATGAGAAAGAAGGGGAACCAGCAAAACGGCCCATCTTCCCTTAAAGAAAAGATTCTCGTACTTACAGGGCTAATCTAATCTAGCATAATTGTGTCTTAAATCCATCATAATCTACAAATGACGATTAAAGGGTTAAGGAGAGGTTTCTGGTGTTCTCTAGACCTCCTTTTCCCTCATGTTTAGCCCCATTTGTTTATAGGTTTCATGCCGTTTGCCCAACTAATTGGACGAGTATAAGACCTTTTGTTCTATTTATTTGTCAATTTTAAGACACAAAGGGAAATATTTTGTTTAATTAATTACTTCTATTTACAGATAATTGAACAGCGAGGCATTGTTGATGGAGGAGCGTATAAAAGTGATAGCCCTATACCCAGGTAGGTAGGCCAGAAATCCTGACTCCTAATCTCTGTAACTCAAAGACAGATATATAACCAATGGGCTGTAAATGTCCTCACTTATTCCCTGGCTGACCATTCCAAATGATGTAAATATTAGCTCGATTACTGTAGTCGTTTTTGAGTTACAGAAGATAGGAGGGGTTAGATCACTTTTTGAGTTACAGAAGATAGGAGGGGTTAGATCACTTTTTGAGTTACAGAAGATAGGAGGGGTTAGATCACTTTTTGAGTTACAGAAGATAGGAGGGGTTAGATCACTTTTTGAGTTACAGAAGATAGGAGGGGTTAGATCACTTTTTGAGTTACAGAAGATAGGAGGGGTTAGATCACTTTTTGGTTGATTTTGCCATTTATCTATTATTTTTCTAGTTTCCTCCCTAGACCTCCATCAAACTTAAATAAACCACCCCAGGATCCCCCTCCAAGATATATTTGTAGATTTTTGGGTAGAAAAATTTTCCTCCTAAATTACAGGCTCGCTATCGCTCGCCAGGAAAATGTCGACACCTAAATTACACGAAGTCTTAATATTGACAAAGAAAAGGGGCGAAAGGTCTTAAAATCGCCAAACTAATGGGTTGAACGTCGTAAAATCTGAAAATTAAAGGGGCTAAGCATGAGGGAGTAGGTTGTCCAGAAAAACCTACAATCTCCTCTTAAGGTTCATGATTTCTGGCCTACCTAGCTCGAAGTGCTACAGATAAGTCACAGAAGAATTTAACTGTAAAAATCCTGAACGAAGACGGTCACTGTTTTGGTGTCCAGAAAATAGTAATAATTGAATTTATCAATTTCACTCTCAACACCAAACACCTCCAAATGAAATTAATGAAAGCATGTGATCCTACCGAGATTCGAACCTAGGTTAACATATACATATTTTAAACACTCTAACCATTACACCATCAGGATAGTTATAGGTTAAGTACATGACTACTATTATTTTTATATCCATTTATCGAATACAGGATATCTGTCTAATCATATTTCGAGAAACGGTGTTTTGATGCCAACAGTCAACATTTCTAAGATATTATGCTGTACAACTGTCAGTGCATTTACAGTACATACTAACAACAAAATAAGATATTTTCCCTATGTTGTGACTTTTTAATCACCCTGTATATTTTGTTTAGGGAACATATCTACCATA
The DNA here is from genome assembly GCA_032716605.1 of Paralithodes platypus. Taxonomy (NCBI): domain Eukaryota; kingdom Metazoa; phylum Arthropoda; class Malacostraca; order Decapoda; family Lithodidae; genus Paralithodes; species Paralithodes platypus. Next base: position 15,097,700 of record CM064488.1, on the reverse strand, counting down.
GAATAAAATAAGTAGGCTGCGGGAAAGTGGTGCAAACTACAATAAAGCCTAACGTAAAGCCAAATAAGGTGTGACAACAGTTCTAGCATTTTCTTTCTCTCTCTCATCCTAACACTAATACATTAATATATTCATAGCATCACCAAAACAGGTGCAGAACAAGTGGTTGTCTGTCATATACTATTGCGGCTAAAATATAATGTGGGTTACAAATTGATTATAAGACTCATGGGTGGTCGGCTGTTAATAATGACTCGCTGGTAATGTGCTACAAATTCTGACATATATAATTATTAGGTTTGCAATAATGAATATATTATTGTACTATCATAAATTACAGTATCTGTACTCGTTGTTGCATTACGAAATTGGTAATATAAAACAAGTAACTAGACTAATGCATCTGCCTTAGAAATATATAATTTCCAAATATTGAAACTAAGAGGAATATCAATGTTGATAAATTATACTAAAATTGTCATTAGGCCTACATACCATCTAACCGAACTAATAAAATGATCTGATAAAAAACGTGTAAACTACATGTACAACATTTGTTTTTAAGTACAACAAGATACAAGTAGAGTAGAAACGTTGAGGAAACAGAAATCTTGGAAGAACTTCGTTGATTTATGTATAACAAAACTATATATTACAGTCATATACTAAGACCAACACACAATTAAGATAACTCAAACTTCAGTTACATAATTATACAGTATGCAAGGGCGGGCTATTACAGCGAACAAAACAAAAAGCACATTATAATTTTACACAACTTATGGGGAGATGGTTGTTTTTCTGGCCTCCCTTCTCCCTCATGTTTAGCCCAATTACTTTTCAGATTTAAGACGTTCAGCCCATTAGTTTGGTGATATATTTTACTTTTCGCCCCATTTCTTTGTCAATATTATGACCTTTGGTGCCATTTTGGTACCGATCTTTTCCTGGCGAGCGATAGGGAGCCCGTAATTTAGGAGAAACGGCCTTCGGCCCTGACATTTTTCTACCGAAAAATGTACACATTTATCTAGAAGAGAGATATTGGAGATGCGTTGTTAAGCTTGATGGAGCTATAGGGACGAAAACAGAAATATATATCCGGCCAATATATTTACCCTCCCCCCTTAAAGCAAATAAATTGGCAATGATGAAAACATGAACGGTAGCTTGTTCTATCACCTGGTTTAGTGTGGTGCTAGTACCAATTGAATTTGATGCTTATATAAGATTAAATGAGTTACAAGGAAGAGTGAAGATCGCAAATATCTTATGAGTTTTTCCAGGAATATAATATTTGTGATAAAATAAATATTTTAGGATATATTCCTTCAAGTTGTTTTACTTTCCATGATAGCTTAACCCTTGCAGTACCGGTGTCATCCTTTTAATATTAGTCTGGCTACTATTAAATGATTTTACTCAGTTTAAAAAGGTCGTCCAGCACTTAACAGGCTACGAACCATCTCACCTAACATGTTTTACTACCACAGATCCTTCCTAATCTGCACAATATCGTTTATATATAGCCAGAATAAAATTAAAAAGGTGTCGCCGGTACAGAAGGAGTTAAGTTCTTAATAGTTACTGCTGTTCTGAGGCAGGATAATGTAGCGAAAGATTATGTTGCTGAGATTGATAACACAAGACATTACACGTGTAGTCGCTCCTCCTTAGCAGGTATTCCATTCATCAAAGATAACCATCACTGATAACTATCTAAGAACCATTGATATATCTTGGCGTGGACTGCCAAGTATACTCAGATGCCATAGTCTCTAGCCCACTCATAATAATTCGTGGACTCTCTACGTTTTTCCTTATGCAATTATAACTCTCTGGAATGATTTTTTGGACAACAATTGTTTGTATATATATAGTACAGTATGGTTCATTTTATAGTTGATGTATAGACACTTATATTCATAAATTAGTTTCCAGAGATATACTTCCAAACTTAGAAATAGTTGAATTCCACAAATATTTATGAGTGGGCTAGAGACTATGGCATCCGAGTGTACCACAACAATTCACATACTGCAAAGGAATCATATTAAATAAGATGTTTCTTCTCCTGATGGTGATGTTCTTCTGGCCTTCAGATATACTGAATATAGTTCTTAGCTTATTGTCTGTTTATTGTCTTATTATGTGGTGATGTCTGTGTAAATGGGTGAGAGATAGGAACTCAATATGTATGCATGATTATAGGCACCATCCATAGGCGAATCACATAATTGGTTTACTTGAATTTGTGTTTTGAAGTCAGTTAATGACAATATTCTATTTTGTTTTTATTTCACTCCCAACACCAAACACCTCCCAAAGAAATAAATGAAAGCATGTGATCCTCCCGGGATTCGAACCTAGGTTACCACATACAAATATTACACACTCTAACCATTACACCATCAAGACAGTTATATTAAACCTTTGTATTTATCATAGAACATATTGTTATTTAACATAATTAGTTTGAAACACACAACACTTACAGTATTTAGCAATAGCATTTGGGTAATGATGAACTGTATCTTGAACACATATAACTATATACATACACTATCATATACACTATATGAATTCGACTGCCTCAGTAAAGCTTTCGAATTCCAGTATGCCTCATGTTCATGTGGATACATAATATTGTTGTATATGACCATGCATCATGTCACACATTTGCGATAGCATTATGCTTTTCTTGCCTCACGCACTTCATTATTCTTATCACGTTGTCAAATGTGCCCTAGTCCAAGTATGGTGAGAGAATGTCTACTTTGTCCAAGCGAACCTTTCATTTCAAACACAAGATAAAATGGGAAGCGTATATGTCACCTCACAATCTACTCCTGAGGTCTGGCACCAAGTACCAGTGTATCACTCAGTCCCTTCCCATGTGTCCTTATATCCTTCTGGAGTTTCATAAATAAACAGTATACATCAGTAAGAAGATGACAGTCTGGTCAGACCGTCACAGAACTACAAAAGCTTGCTATTCTATATACTCTGAATGGAGACTCTTTTTAAGGGGAGATTTGTACTTCAGAGGGTTATTTGTTATGGTCCCCCTTCTGCCTCATGTTTAGCCCATTTGTTTCGATATTCAAAGACGTTCGCCGCATTAGTTTGACGATTTTCAGACTTTTAACCCCATTTCTGTAAATGTTAAGACCTTTCGTGCCATTCAGGTGTCGATATTTTCCTGGCGAGCGGTAGCGACCCTTCACTTTCTTTCGAAAGATGTTCAAAATTATCTTGGAGGTGTTCTTGTTAAGCTTGATGGAGGTCTGGGGAGTAAACTAAATATCTCCCTCTAATATCGTATTGCTCACATTTAGTATAGGTGTTGCTGCAAAGTTTATATATATTTGTACACTTGGTTTTCCTTAGCATCTGGCTAGTTATCGATATTCTCCTATATTGGTTCACTATTGGTAACCGTGGTCGGGGTGACCACGCTTACCAATAGTGAACAAATATAGGAGAATATCGATAACTAATTATATGGCTATCTATATATCTATCTATCTATCTATTTATCTCTCTATCTATCTATCTATATGCTCAGGCACATACCCCATTTTATATATTAATTTGTTTTACTATAAGACGAAATAACATGAGTTCAGCGAAGATGTGTGAAGGAAGGCGAGGGTTAAATTATATTTAAGGGAGTGTTTTTATGGACCCACTTCTCTCTCAGGTTTAGCCCCCTTAGTTGTGATATGCTATAACGTTTGTCCCACTAGTTTGGTGATTATAAGACCTTTCGTGCCATTTAAGTGTAATTTGTTTTCCGACGATCGAAAGCGAACCTGTAATATAAGCTTGATGGAGGTCTAGGGAGAAAATTATACAAGAAAAAGAGTTAATATATAAAATAAAACACACCATTAAATAACTTGCACGATAGGGTGGGACGGGAGAAAAGTGACAGGAAGAGAGACAAGTGATAGATGAAGGAGGAAATACGCACAGCTTTAAGGGCAGACTGATTGACAGGTGATGTATATTAGGTCAACTATGGAAGGTGTGGTGGATGATGATAGTGGGAGTTGATGGTGGTTATAATGGTTGATGGTGATGTATAGTAGGTGAACTATGGAAGGTGTGGTGGATGATAGTGGGAGTTGATGGTGGTTATAATGGTTGATGGTGATGTATAGTAGGTGAACTATGGAAGGTGTGGTGGATGACAGTGGGAGTTGATGGTGGTTATAATGGTTGATGGTGATGTATAGTAGGTGAACTATGGAAGGTGTGGTGGATGATAGTGGGAGTTGATTGGTGGTTATAATGGTTGATGGTGATGTATAGTAGGTGAACTATGGAAGGTGTAGTGGATGATAGTGGGAGTTGATGGTGGTTATAATGGTTGATGGTGATGTATAGTAGGTGAACTATGGAAGGTGTGGTGGATGATAGTGGGAGTTGATTGGTGGTTATAATGGTTGATGGTGATGTATAGTAGGTGAACTATGGAAGGTGTGGTGGATGATAGTGGGAGTTGATGGTGGTTATAATGGTTGATGGTGATGTATAGTAGGTGAACTATGGAAGGTGTGGTGGATGATAGTGGGAGTTGATTGGTGGTTATAATGGTTGATGGTGATGTACAGTATAGTAGGTGAACTATGGAAGGTGTGGTGGATGATAGTGGGAGTTGATGGGGGTTATAATGGTTGATGGTGATAAGTAAGTTTAAGAGGATGGTGAAACCTTCAGTAGAAAGATGAATTTTCTGTTGTTTAATGATTGAAACGATGGTTGATAGTAGTGTAACACGTGTTGATTGTAGGGTAAGAATGGGCAACAGAGTTTAGGCTATGTCACACAAGCGGGGTTTTTTCCGTCAATATTCGATGAGCAATAGATTCGAAAATATCCATACTAGTTCACTAGACTTCGTACAAGTCATGCATAAATTTCCTGAACGTCAGAATACAAATCAGATGAGATGGTGGGATCAGTGTCAGGTTTGTCCAATATTCAGGAAAAACTGGCCATTCCTCACAGTCACTCAACCATAACACACATGAAACATTATTTTGGAGTCCGTGTTCGCTAGAATTTCACATATATAGGCTAGCTGTTCTCGAAAGGGTATAGACAAACACAATTTCGCATTATCGAGAGTGAACTGTTTTAATTAATTTGTCTTTCATCCAGCGGTAAATTTGGAACTCAATTTCTCAGTCAATGCTTACACGTTCCCAACGACTAGTAAAGCTCCTCTGAGTTTCTTTGTGTCCAGGTATTTGAACTCGTACGTTTCTAGAATTTTGATATGTATTATGCTTTTCATTTGAAGGGTCACTCGGTAGAGGGAGCACTGCCTTTCGTTTACGTTACACACACACACACACACACACACACGCACGCACGCACGCACGCGCGCGCGCACACGCACGCACACGCACACGCACACGCGCGCACACACACACACACACACACACACACACACACACACCCCCCCCCCCCCTGTGCTTCCTGTGGTGAGTAGTTTCAGGCAGTAGTTGCTGCCCGTGGCCACGCTGATGCGCCGCCACTAGTATAACCCGTCTGCTCGTCTCTTCGCCATTTGGTCTATGATGCTGTTGCTGGCAGCGCAGAGGTGGTAATGTGGCAGCTTGGGTTGATCGGGTATTATCCGTAGGAATTTATCTAGTTGGTTCTTGAAACGTTCAAGGTTATGTTCCGTTGAGTCACGCAGGTGTCTGGGCAGTGCATTGAAAAGGAGAGGCCCTCTTATAGCAAAAGCGTTTTCTTTGAGCGTCTTGATTCTTGTACTTGCTCTGGGGTATATCCTTTCAATATGGCAGAGCCGACCCCGTCGTTGGTGGATGCTAAACCGTATATTCAAGTTATTTACAGATTTTTCGGTCAATATTTTGTAGATGTATAACATGCGTACCTTTCTCTACGCCTTTCTAGTGAGTAAAGGTCGAGTTCACGTAACCTTGCCCAGTAGTCTAAATGTCGGACGTCAGATATTCTATCGGTGAAAGATCGTTGTACTGTTTCAAGTGACTGCTTCTCTCCTGCTCGCCACGGACTCCACAGCTGACAACAATACTCTAGCAATGGTATCACGAGTGACTTGTATAACGTCAGCATAGGAAGCCTTTCACGTGTCCGGAAAGTGCGAAGGATCCAGCCAGCCTGGCTTCGTGCCTTCTTTACCACATTTTGTATATGTTGGGTAAAGTTTCCGTCACAACTGAGGGTAGTTCCTAGGTCTCTTATATACTCCTTGGTGTCTATATGTGAACCGTCCGGTGCTGCAAACGTGTGTGCATTGTAATTGATTCCCCCTGAACTGTAATGTATATGCTCAAATTTGTTGTCGTTGAAGGACATGTTATTATGCTCTGCCCACGAGTAAAGTGATGCCAGATCAGTTTGTAATTTTTCGGCATCCGATACTGAAGAAACTTCCTTCAGTACCCTGGTGTCATCGGCAAAAGAAGCTACAGCCGAGTGTAAGACGTGTCTGTTTATGTCGGATATGTGGATCAGAAATAGCAGAGGTCCAAGGACTGATCCCTGTAGCACCCCACTGTTGACCACCGACGGCCGAGACACTGCACCGCTAGCCGCTACACACTGCTCCCTGTCAGTAAGAAACGAGTGCAGCCACATCCCGAGCTTTCCAGTAATGCCCATTTGTCTTATCTTGTGTAACAAAATACCGTGGTCTACCTTGTCAAAGGCTTTTGCGAAATCAAGATAGACCACATCAACATCTTTGTTATATTCCAGCTTTTCTAAAATTGTTTCATAGTGGGCAAGCAGTTAGGAGAGGCATGAACGCCCAGTGCGAAAACCATGTTGGTCTTGGTTCATTTTGTTGTTTTGTTCGAGATATTGAGCCATGTTCTTAACCATTATTCTCTCCAAGACTTTAATAATGTGGGAGGTTAAGGCAACTGGTCGATAATTTTTTGCCTCTGTCTTCGACCCTCCCTTGTGGATTGGTGTGATGTTGGCACTTTTTAATTTCTTTGGTATTATACCAGATTCTAACGAAGTTCTATAAAGAAAGAGCAAAGGAACGCTCAGCTCTTTAGCACAACGTTTAAGGAGCACAGCAGGGAAGTGGTCGGGACCAGCTGCCGAGTTAGTAGCCATCTCTTTAATTGCTCCTTCTATGATGTCTCTGCTTAAAGTTATATCAGTCAGTTTTGATGTGCAGTCAGCACCGTGACGAAAAAAGTCCATAGGTTAGTTGATTGTTTTGTCTTTCACAGGGTTGCTGAAGACACTTTTGTACTGGAGCAGTAGTTCTTCAACAATCTCACACACACACACACACACACACACACACACACACACACACACACACACACACCACACACACACACACACACACACACACACACACACACACACACACACACACACACACACACACACACACACACACACACACACACACACACACACACACACACACACACACACACACACACACACACACACACACACACACACACACACACACACACACACACAACACACACACACACACACACACACACACACACACACACACACACACACACACACACACACACACACACACACACACACACACACACACACACACACACACACACACACACACACACACACACACACACACACCCACACACACACACACACACACACCACACACACCACACGACACACACACACACACCACACACACACACACACACACACAAACACACACAACACACACACACACCACACACACACACACACACACACACACACACACACACACACACACACACACACACACACACACACACACCACACACACACCACACACACCACACACACACACACACACACACACACACACACACACACACACACACACACCTCTCCCCGTGGCGTAACTGATAGCGCGTCTGGCTCACAACCAGAAGGTCCCGGGTTCGAGACCAGGGCGGGGAAGAGACATTTGGGCAAGTCTCCTAACGGTGTAGCCTCTTTTTCTTTCTTTTTTTTCTATGTGATTGACGGAGGCAAAAGGCATAACTGCCTATAGCGAGTGCCTCCCCCATAGTTGAAAGAGTGACAGGGCCAAAATCAAGGGACGTTCGAGCCAAAATGCCTGGACACGCGGCGTTTGAAGCAATTTAAGTCATAGGAAGCGATAAAGACTGATTCTGGGAGAGAGTTCCAGAGCTCAGCTGTTGAGTAGAAGAAAGTTTGAGAGTAACGTTTCGCTCTTGGGTTGGAGAGTTGCACAGAGTAGGGGTGAGATTGAGTTGCAAGACGGGTACCACGTGCCCTACGTAAAGGAGGTGGTATGCACTGGGATAGCTCTGAGGAACACTGATTATTATAGTAGCGATAGAATAGCGAGAGAGATGCAACATTGCGGGGGAGAGAGAGAGATTGCAGAGAGTTGGTGAGTTGACGGGAGTTAATGATACAAAAGGCCTTCCTTCCAACCTTGTCTAGGAGAGTGGTGTGAGAGGAACCTCCCCACACATGTGAACAATACTCAATACAAGGGCGCACTATGCCCCTGTACAGAGCAAGAAGCTGTGCAGGGGAAAAGAACCCCCTAAGGCGGTTGAGCACACCCAGCTTCTGGGAGGCTGCCTTAGCAAGACAGGTAATATGGTCCTTCCAAATGAGAGCAGAAGAAAAAAAGACACCAAGAATATTGAGAGAAGATGAAGGGTTGATTTTTGTATTGTTGAAGAATAAGGGATAGTCCGCTGGGAGATCCTGACGGGTAGATAGATGGAGAAATTGGGTTTTGGAAGCATTAAAGTTAACAAGGTTTTCTCTGCCCCAATTGGAAATAGTATTTAGATCAGAATTTAAGAGTTCTATGGCTTCATTACGTTTGTCGTTGAGGGATTGCTGGCTGGGGCGTTCTGAAAAACTAATGGAGTTGTTGTTGTTGTTGTTGTTGTTCCCCAAGCTGCCTGGCCGAACAGCCCCAAGGCCCCGAGCAAAGCCAAGGCCATAACCGAGCGCCCCCACAGAACCCTCCCTGCAGACCACAATAAAGCCTGGGCGACCGAAGCCACTCCATGGCGGGGAGCTGAGGAGGGTGCGGAAACGCCCGGGAAACCAAAGCCCCACCCAGGGCCCTGTGCCCCTCACCAATTATGAAGAGAAAGTTGAGGGGCAAGGGAAAAATGTGACGCTTTGGCTTCCAATCTTGGTAGATTGGGAGGTCAATCCACGGAAGAGACGCCGTCACTTGAGATCTAGAAAATATATAAGTAAAAGGAACAGTCAGAGAGTAGTTGAGATTGTTGAGTAATGGAGTAGTGTAAGGTTGAGTCGTCTGCGTATGAATGGATGGGAATTAAGGTACAGTTAAGGAGATCATTTATAAAAATTAGAAAGAGAATAGGAGATAGGACAGAACCCTGAGGAACACCGGACTTTATAGGGTGAGGAATTGAACAATGGCCGTCCACAACCGCGGCTATGGAACGGCCGGAAAGGAAATTAGAGACAAAGGCACAGATGGACGGATAGAAACCGAAGGACGGTAGTTTAGAAATTAAAGATTTATGCCAGACTCTATCGAAGGCTTTCGATATGTCTAGTGCAATAGAAAAAGTCTCACCGAAGTCCCGAAAGGAGGATGACCAAGAGTTAGTAAGATATGAAAGAAGATCACCAGTAGAGCGACCCTTAAGGAAGCCATACTGGCGATCTGAGAGCAGATTATGAGAAGAGAAATGCTTAAGAAATTTGGAAGCAAGAATAGTTTCAAAAACTTTAGAAAGACAAGAAATGAGAGCAATTGGACGATAGTTGGAGGGTTGAGAGCGGTCACCCTTCTTTGGGACAGGTTGAATGTGAGCAAACTTCCAGCATGAAGGGAAAAAGTTAGAGGATAGACAGAGACGAAAGAGTTTGCCTAGGCAGGGAGTCAGCACGGAAGCACATTTTTTGAGAACAACAGGAGGAACACCGTCCGGACCGTTCACCTAGCAGTATAAATAGGAACCTGGTATAAGTGGACGAAGTTGTGACGTCCCATCTGGGGTTGGTGATCGGTTACAAGGTGAGATGGGTATCGTACTGGTCAACCTAAGCTGCTGGTCAACCTAAGCCTTCGGGTGAGACTGGTACCATAGTGAGAATGGTATCGTACAGATTAACCCTAAGCCTTCGTTTCCAGATGTCGCCAATTGGCTAAAATACAGACTACACACACATCCACAGCCATTCCAACGATACATAAACACTTAACATGCATTTCACGCAATACATTCCCAGTTAAGGAGGCGCGATAATAATGAGCTTAGCTCGCATTGCGTGGATTCCCCTTGACGAACAAGCAAGTGAATACACACACACACACACACACACACCCTGTGGGTTCAGCACGCATGGGTCGTCTCCTACACGAAGCAGTCCGCAGCCATGGATCAAAAAACGCCATCCGAGAAGAAGCAGCAGTGACATAAATCATCCAACGCCAAGAAAAAAACAGAGGAAACCGAGGACCACCAGCGATAAGGACCGAAGACAGCGAGGACCGAGGACAGCCATGAACATAAATGTAGATCCGACAAGAACCAAAAATATTATTAAAGAGCGTTCCGTGAGTTCTAAAATAACAAATTTAAAGGTTTTCTATGCAAACGCTCGTAGCATACGCAATAAATTTTCAGATTTAGAGGAGCTAGTGTTTACAGAAAATTATGATGTGATTGGCATAACAGAATCTTGGCTCAATACAGAAGATAGAGACTTTTTAGCAGAGTATTCACTTCCCGGTTATGTAATGTTTGAGAAAAGCCGAATAAATCGAAATGGAGGTGGCGTTTTACTTTATATCAAAGAAAGTCTTAACCCTACCCTCTTGTCAAAACCTCAAATTGTGAACGTCGACGCATCTTTTGTGCTAATAAAGAATAATAAAGGTACCAAAATAATACTTGCATTAATATACAGACCTCCAGCTCAATCAGTGCAAACTGACCGAGAAATTTACGAACAAATTGCAGATGTAAGGAACTCACAAGATACCGTAATTTTTGGTGACTTTAATTTACCTGTGACCAAGTGGGGCGATACTCTTACTTCACACTCCGGACATGACTTGTATACGAACTTGCAAGAGAGTTCGCTTTATCAATTTGTTGGAACGCCGACCCGTGGTAATAACGTTCTTGACATTGTACTTGCAACAAAAGAAGAATTAATAGAGAATTTGAATGTTGGTGATGAATTCAGTAACAGCGACCATCGTACGATAACCTTCACTTTAAAGTTTACTAGTAACGAACCAAATAGTAGCATTGAAAAAGTCCCTAATTTCAAGAAAGCAAACTTCCATAAACTTAGAGCGATGTTTAAAGAAACTGACTGGAGCTTTTTAATTCACAATAACGACATAAATACATCTTGGAAGTTATTCGAAGCCACTTACCTAAAAGCAGTGCAAGACTGCATACCATCGAAAACTCGGCGTCCAGGCCATAATAATAAGCCCAAATGGTGGAATAAAGATATTTCAAACTGCCTGCTTGCTAAAAAATTTGCTAATGATAGATTAAAATCCTCACAAAATGACGAAGAACGGCTGAAATTTGTAGAGCTACGACGCAAAGCCAAAAAGTTAATTAAGCAAAGTAAAAAGACCTTAGAGTTACATATTGCGAATCAAAGTAAAACAAACCCGAAAGAATTCTATAGTTATATCAGAAAGAAAAAAGTCGTTACTTCAACTGTTGGACCGTTAGTCGATGAAAATGGAGAATACACCAAAGACGAAGAACAAATGAGTAATGCCCTCAATACCTTCTTTGCATCAGTTTTTACAACAGAAGACCTCAGTGATATCCCTACACCATCGCCGATTCAGATTGATAATTCAGATGTTCTAAGCAATATCACCGTTACAGAGAGAGAAGTATTGAATTGTTTAGATAAACTCAAGGTAAATAAAACGCCTGGACCTGATACAATCTCGCCTAGAGTTCTAAAGGAAGCTAAGGATCAGCTCTCTAAACCACTGACATTACTATTCAATAAATCCTTGCAGTCTGGAACTATGCCCAATCAGTGGAAGCTAGCCAACGTAACACCGATATTCAAAAAAGGCAGCAAATCCCTACCCAGTAACTATCGTCCAATTAGCTTAACCTCAGTTGTATGTAAAATGCTAGAAACGGTCATACGAGACAGACTCGTAAATCACTTAGAGGAAAATAACATACTTAAAGATACTCAACACGGCTTTCGTAAAAAACGTTCCTGTTTAACAAACCTCTTAGACTTCTTCCACGATATCCTCAACCTCTACGATGAGAGTAAAGCTGTAGATATTATATACCTTGATTTTCAAAAGGCCTTTGACAAAATTCCCCACAAACGTTTACTGCTAAAACTAAAAGCGCATGGAATACAAGACGGTGTGTTGAAATGGATAGAAAATTGGCTCAGCGACAGAAAGCAAAGAGTAGTCATAAACGGTAAGGCATCAAAATGGACCAATGTAAGTAGCGGGGTACCCCAGGGATCGGTACTAGGACCAATTCTCTTTCTAATTTACATCAACGACATAGATGAGGGTCTCACCTGTACAATCTCAAAATTTGCTGACGATACAAAAATTGCAAATAGCGTACTCTCAAAAGAACAAGTTGACGATATGCAACACAATCTAGATAAATTGTCATGTTGGGCCCAAATTTGGCAAATGAGTTTCAATGCGGATAAATGTAAAGTACTACATATCGGATACCTAAATGAGAAAGCAAACTATTCGATGAATGGCACTCAGCTTAAGAATGTAAACAGAGAAACCGATCTGGGAGTAACAATATCGAGTAACCTAAAACCGAGTCAACAATGTTCAGAAGTTGTTAAGAAGGCAAACAAAATAATTGGCTTTATAGGCAGGTCATTTGAGCATAAATCCAAAGAAGTTATCCTAACCCTTTACAATTCATTAGTCCGCCCTCTTCTGGAATACTGCGTTGAATCCTGGTGCCATTATTACCAAAAAGATATAAACAAGCTAGAACGAGTTCAACGTAGAGTTACCAAAATGATACCTAGCCTAAAGAACAAACCATACGAAGAGCGTCTTAGAGAATTAAATCTATTTCCTTTAACCCAGCGCAGATTAAGAGGTGACTTAATTCAAGTGTTCAAAATCATCAAAGGCATCGACAATATGAACTGTAGTAAGTACTTCACTATCGACCAATCTAATTACACGCGGGGAAACGGTTGCAAAATTATTGGTAAATCTTTTAACTCACACGAATCTAAGAATTTCTTCTTCAATCGAGTTGTCAACTTGTGGAATGGGCTTCCCCGAAACGTTATAGACTGCATCACCGTTGATTCATTTAAACTCCGCCTAGACAAATATCTCGCATCAAACCCGCGACTGACTGCGTTTGTAAATGAATAACTTTATTTTATCCCCCCCTCAGTTACTAACCCATCTGTCCCCTACTAACTTCCTAATCCTGCCACGGACATTAGTTCCAGGGCAGTAATTCCCTTTCCAATGTTCCCTTACCCACTCTAAACCACTGTTTGGACACTTGATCCTCAGTGTTTTGGAGGACAAGCAACCTAGAAGGGTCACTAGATCTGTTGTTGCTTGATTTCCTTTGTACTCCTTTTTACTCCTTTGTACACACACACACACACACACACACCCACACACACACCCACACAAACCCACACACACACAAGCTGGATAAAAAGAGGTAAGTTTATGATTTACATATTAATCTGACACCTTATCATGAGCGTCAGTTAAAATACATGGTACCTGAGCACTTTTTTGAGAGTCACCAGGTTTAAAATAAAGATAAACACTAATAGTCACATCTGATTATTCTTTATTGGTTGAATGGCAGACAGTTATATTAGTTAACATATAAGATAAATATACTCTAATTGGTTACTGAACTGGATGATTCAATATTAAAACAATTTTGCTTGGAATACATAGCAGATACAAATAGAAAGATAAATGAGTGAATGGATTTACCGATGAATTAATATATATATACTCTGATGCATGCCTTTATTACATAAAGGTAATTTGCACTTGGGAAGGTCTAATTTGAGTAGCACGGAATAAACTACAACTATGATGGCACTTTAAAAATGATGCCAACAAAAATAAATTACCATGAAACAAACCACAAAAGCGGATGCCCAACCCCGAGAGGGGTTGCAATAGGGGAGCTATCCCACCGCCAAAGGCGGCTTCTAGGGCTTTTCCAAGCTGATGCGGAGAGGATTAGGTTCTAGTAATGGGGTGATTGGCTGGTCTATCAGAGTTAGAGTTGAGCATTCTCTGCCATACCCATAGCTTACTTTGACTGTTCCTTTTACTTATAAATTTTCTAGATCTCAAGTGTCGGCATCTCTTTCGTGGATCAACCTCTCTACTGCCAACTTAGAGGTTGGCAGACTGGGAGCCAAAGCGTCACATTTTTCCTATGCCCTTCAACTTTCCCTTCATAATTGTTGAGGGGCACAGAGCTATGGGTGGGACTTCGGTGTCCCGGGCATTTCCGCACCCTCCTCAACTCCTCGGTCACCTGGGTATTCATAGTGGTGGAGCAGGGAGTATTCTGTGGGGGCACTTGATTGTGGCCTTGGCCTTGCTCGAGACCTTGTAGCTGTTCGGTTAAACAGCCTGGGGAAAATCAGCAACAACTAACCACAGAGACAGCTAGGGTCACATGTCTTAACATTAACAATGTGACATATATGAACAATTGAGCCTGGAGGAGCTGCCATGCATCACAAAAAAAATCGTTTAGGCTTAACTCACTTGCTTCCAGTAGAGATCCTATAGTAACTAAATAGCCTCCAGGAGTCACCTCCCAAAGACAGACTAAAGCGATAAATCAGGACCTTTCTCTACCACCCTTGCGTACTGGGGTAATAATGGTGAGTTTAAGGGTGAAACATACTGAGGCTAAAACTACCTGTAACATATACTGTAGTGGGGTTAATTTGGCATGGCGATCTTCACCACTCTTACCTATTGTGCAAAAACCTTCGGAGTCTAAAGGCCACGTCATACAGAACTCGAACGTCGCGCGACCTACCCCCGAATACGATGACTTGCATTTTTGAGGCAAATGCATCCGATATTGTCCCGATGTTGGTCAAAGAAGAACATCCCCAGATAATGCCCCGACATTCCCAGACTATGCCCCATACAAGACTCGAATGTAACTCGACACTCCCGACCGATTTACGTTAAAGACCCGAACATTAGAGGAATATAATCCGATGCATGCCAGAGCAAGACCCGATCAAAACTCGAATGTGCCAAGAATCAGCCGACAAATATTTAACGGTGTTTACACCCGAACCTACCTTGACCCGATACAAAAGATATTATGAGGAACACCAGAGGATCACCGGCCGCATCTGCCCGACCATCAGAAGACCTTAACACGATACTAGAAGAATGTGTGACGAACACCTGTACCTGCCCTATATAAACAGGGTGTGGTTGCACACATGTCAGTCGCACATCATGCATCACCACGGTAACATGGCGCTCCCGGAGCTCTACCCACCCACGGAGGAGGAGTTGGAGATGGCCATTTTTTATCAGGAGCTTGTTGTAGCCCACATAAACCACATGCTACTCATCACCACCATCCTGAAGAACGAGTGTCAGCGCCATGTAAGACCCAGGACACCACGAAGCTGCAGCGTCAAACCTTGGATCGCCCAGAGAGCCACATACGGACACTACCACCAACTACTGAAGGAGCTAGTGGACACTGACAGGACCACCTACAAGTATTATCTGCGTATGGACGAGGACCTATTCAATGACATTGTACGCCGTCTGACACCCAGGATCAAGAAGGAGACAACAAATTGGAAGAAGCCCCTGGAACCAGGTTTGAGATTGGCCATGACACTACGATTTTTGGCCACATTGGAGGAATACAAGAGCATGTCCTTAAACTTTCGTGTAGGTGCAAACACAATCTCCCTGGCAGTACGTGAGACATGCGAGGCTATAATCCAGGAGTATATGGAAGAGGTTATTGTGTGCCCATCAACACCCGAAGGTTGGAAACAGATTGCCAAGGGTTTCGAAGAGAGGTGGAACTTCCGGCACACCATAGGGGCAATCGATGGCAAGCACATAGCCATACAACCTCCAGGAAACTGCGGCTCCCTCTACTACAACTACAAACATTACCACTCCATTGTTCTCCTGGCAGTGGTTGATCACCTGGGCAAGTTTATGTACGTGGACGTGGGAGCGAACGGTTCCGCATCTGATGGTGGCATCTTCCAGGTGAGCGACATCCGGCAGACCCTGGAGGAGTTCAGGGAGAGTGTGAATGAGGTCATGCCGTGGCCGTTTAGGGAGCAGGGGAAGTGACTCCATTTGGGTAAGGTCCGGGGTGTCCTGGGACTGTGAAAGTGACTGACCTGACTGAAATTGAGTGTCGTCATCAGTCCCTTCAGAGTTTGAGGAACTCTCTAATATCACATCCTCTGTGGCGAAGAGGTCCACAGATGCTTCCTTGCCCTTCCTAGTTGCTTTGCGGCATGGTAGCTTGTTGCCCTTGCCCATCTTGGTGGTTGCTGTGTGGTGTGGAGTGGTAGAACTTGTTGGGGCAACTTGTGCGGAGGGTGTGAGAGCGATGGAGGCTCCGGCAGCAATATATAGGGCCCGTGCGCTTGGCTGCCAGCGTACGATTCGACTCGCATTCTTGTGTGTCGCCCCACGCTGCTCCCTCGCTTCTCTCTTTATCTTCTCTGTCGTGTGGAAATTTCCGCGTGCCACGTGTACCACCCGATACAGACAAGATGCTTCTACTGATGTTCGGGGTAAATTCCAGTCTTTATCGTCTCTCATTCCTGTCATATGAGTTGTGTTCTTCCCAAAATCTTTAATAGACTCGCTTGATCTTGCCTTATTCCTCTGTTTATCGGGGGGAATGTCGTCTTTTATTCGAGCATATCGTCTCTCATTCAGTTGTTATTATGGTTAATGTCGCCTTATATTCATACGAATCGGGTTAATGTCTGCTTATGTTCGGCTAGATCGAGTTAACTTCGTCAATGAAAATAACAGACGAACAACGGCCGAAACGAAATAACGTGACCCGAATGAAAGCCGAACATAACCAGAATGAGAACCGACAAATTTTTAACGGTTTTTACACACGAATATCGACTAGAAGTTAACGCATGCACTAACTTCTGGCCGAACCCCAGGATGTTCGGCTGCACCCCTGAACATCCCCGTAGCTTCCCCCGAATCAACGAGAACATTGGCCGAATTTACCCGAATTTACCCGAAGATTTGAATTTTTTTGCAAGTCATCCTGTTCGGGGGTAGGTCGCGCGACGTTCGAGTTCTGTATGACGCGGCCTTAAGCCTTGTTAGTTAAGTGAGGATGGTTCACTTTTTGGTCGATTTTTCATTTATTCACTATTTTTCCAGTTTCCTCCCTAGACCTCCTTCAAACTTAAAATAAAACATCCATTAGATCCCCCTTGTAGATTAATTTGTACATTTTTCGACAGAAAAATTTCCCCTTCCAAATTGACAGGCTCACTATCGTTCGCCAGGGAAAAAATCGACACCTAAATAGCACGAAGGGTCTTAATATTGACAAAGAAATGGGTCGAAAGGTCTTAAAATCAATAAACTAATCGGGCAAACATCTTAAAATCTGAAAATTAATGGGGCTAAGCATGAGGAAGAAGGGGGACCATAAAAACGGCCCATCTCCCCTTAAAATAAACGCATAATATATCGTGCAATCACATTCGTATCAATAATTAATCGAGTTAACCTGTACATTAGAAATACCAACACTGATTAGCTATGACTAAGTATGATTATTTTTCCTTATTAATCATGACGGCGGAAAAAAACCACGAAAGGTGATTGCATTTGAGATAAAGGTAGATTGAATGACGAAGCACTAATTTCTGATGATTCTACCTCTACCGTCTTACTGATCTGCCGGTATTACTCTTTAACCCTCTCTGTAGCGGTGACGTCTTTATATTTTCATTCTTCCTACATTTTAGACGATTTTGTGCAGTTTAAGAAGGATCTGTGGTGAGATAGTTCGAAGCCTGTTAATTATTGGAGGCCCTTTTTAAACTGAATATTAACCAGCACAAAGTTAAATGGACGGCACCGGTACTGAGAGGGTTAAATAGTCTCACCAATATATAACAATTTTACAACTAACTCATCACTTATTTATTCATCAACAGATTATTTTCTTTAGTTTGGCTTAGCAGAAGTTAACACCGCTAAAACATGCCTTATAAACAAGGTTATATACCCGATCAGCCACCTAACTTAACTTGCTCATCTAAAATTACCGGAAAATGCGTTCGTGTGACATCGCCTTACTATAAAGAGGGGAAAGATTTGGTTTGATCCTAGGCCTTTTCGATATAAATGTGCACATATTTCGGTAGAAAAATGACCGGTTCCTCCTAAATTACAGAGACGCTTTCGACACCTAAATGGCACGAAAAGTCTTGATATTGGCATGTAAATGGGGGGCAAAAGGTCTTAAAATCGCCAACTAATGAGTTAAACGTCTTCAAATTTCATAAGCAATGGTGCTAAACTTGGGGGGAGAAGGGAGCCTAGAAAAGAAAAAAAAATCCCCTGAATAAAGATATAGGTGTAGGTACCATATTATGCTTGAGGGGAACATTTATTATTTCCAAAGACCACTCTAAAATGGTGTTATATGTCCCAGAAGTTAAACGTGGGATCAATACTTCATAAAGTTTCGTCAAAATGACAAAGCAAAATTAATTTTACCTTCCATTCCTCAATAACTGACGCTAAATTAGAAAACATGGAGTTTGACAAGTGAAAAATCGACACCTAAATCCAAACCTTCATTATCTCCCAGTTCAAAATTTATCAGCTGTTACCGTAGAGCGCCCAACCAGTGAGTCCAGGTGTGACCCCTGATCCCCACCTGTCCACAGCTAGTGACCCAGGCTCTGTACACCATTACCCTAGGCCTTAACCCCTTGACAATTGTGACTCATTTTGATAGTTTATTCTGGCTAGCATTAGACGATTTGATACGCTTTAGTTAGGATCTGTGGGTATTCAAAGAGTATAGACTATCCCATTAACCCTCTGACTTCCATATACCCTTCGTAATCTGAATAAACTCGTCTAATAAGAGCCAGAATATACGGATAAAACGCGTCATATGGTCCTTAAGTTCCTAAAAACCTTATATACAGTACAGCAACTGTCGGAATAATAATGAGATGTGTTCATTACTTTTACTGTGATGTATTAGCTATATTTCCAGATTGACATCTGAAGGGAACCACAGTCTTCAGGAACATTGGAAGCATAGGAATGTTGGTGGTGGTCGGTTCTAAAGCATAATACTGCAACTTTAGTTTCAATGTTATATATATATATATATATACAGTATATACACACACACAGCAATTTGTTTCGTAGCAATCTATACTTCATCTATCTATCTATCTATTGCCGGACGCCTTACTCCCCTTACGAGGGTGGCCATACACAGAATGCCCCCAAGCGGACCTATTCCCTGTGAGAGGGACAACCCGAGCCAGTTTTGTGAAGGACTTACAGGATTGACCACTCAATTTAGGATCGGTCTGACTCCGAGGCCCTCTGTGTATCTTGTTAGCACCATTTTTCTACAGTGGTGTTCGGCTAATCCATCCACTAACCTGCCTTACCCTTAGGTAAGCAGTACGGATTTGTATCAGGTTTACTCCCCTAGACAGGTTGCCAACCAAGGCTGACGAGTCCCATCCACCCGAATTTGTATAAGGTTGTCTCCCCTAGATGAGTTGCCGACCAAGGCTAATAAGTCCCACCCACCCTTTACAGTATATACACACACACAGCAATTTGTTTCGTAGCAATCTATACTTCATGCAGAAGTAAAATAAAATATGCAACTATAAGAATATATAATCAATAAACTGTTTAGCTTATTTCAGTTGTTCCCTACCGTAATTAATTGAACCTAGGAGATATGTTTATCGCTACCCTTAAAGAACTGAACTAAAATATGTTCGTAAAACTGAAAATCTTCAATGTGCATTGTACAGTTGCTAGAATAACTTATTTCGCATTCACATATTATCTTTATTAGAGGCCTATAAGATTACAAAACTTAACACACCTGCAGCAGAAAACAGTAAATGATTTATAGTAACAATTACAATAATAATATGGTTACGGTATATGCTATAATAAAAACAGGCGATTGCCAGTTATACAGTATTTGTTGTATCATATTCATCCACTATAAAAGAGGGGAAGGGTACCTGTGTGATGTACTACGAACTAAAAATAATTATATAGGAATAACTTGTATAATGTGATTAGGCTATAGTAACTAATACATTATCCAATGAGCCTTAAGAAACCGTTGTACATGCAATATTTTGCCATGTGATCGTTATTACATATATAATTTGAAAGATTATCATTGTCACGTATATTTCACAAGGACTAGGACAAAATCAAATATTGGGCGATTGAACAAACTATCAGTCAACCCATAATCAGCTTCAATATGAATCAAACCTCCATATTAAGATATTTCAATGTTATCCGTACCGTTTACTGCATCAGTTAATAGGTATACTCAGATGCCATAGTCTCTAGCCCATCCATAAATATTCGTGGACTAAATTTATTCTGATTATGGAAATATATCTTAGGAAAAATGTGTATGCAAATAATTTTCTATACAACAACCACAAGACTATATTTATTATTTATTGAAAAGCAAGTTATATCGAAAAAGCAATCCAAATAGTTATAATTGCATTACGAAAAACATAAGAGATCCACGAATTCTTATGAGTGGGCTTGAGACTATGGCATCCAAGTTTACCTAAATACAGATCACAATAATATGAATTGAGGAGATGGTGATTGGATGTATAGCGACAGGCAAGGGATACTTGAATAATTATAGTATATTCATGAACACCTAAGATCTTCAAGCAGGAATTTATGTGTCGTAAGTATGAAAGGTGAAATGTAAAACAAATCCTAAAATGTTTCAGCTTGCATGCAAAACGTGTATATTATGAAAATTATGCCAGGAAAAATGATGGAAGGAATAAGTTTGGTATTATGAAGAAAGAACTATTGTTTAGTTTTTTACTTTCAGTAATATTATACTATGGTTCCTTTTCTTTGGAATTATCTATAGATTATACAGATTCATCTTCACATAATAGAGCAAACATTATAATATGACCGCATTTGCCCACGCACGCCCATGCTGGAGAGTCAATTAAAACAATTCTTAATATACCCATGCAATTAAACAAACAATATGATGTCTTCACCAATCATAAAGTTTCTACCAGCGCTCCACACTAAGCTCCTAACTTCAACAAGTGCCTTATATAGCAAAGTGAGATCACGATAATACAGTTCACTGGAACAGGTGAACACGACCATGCTCCTTATTTGGATATAGTCTAGGCTCACATGTCGACTCAATGCCTCATGATATACATACCTTCACCATTGCTACATTTCCTTCCCGAAGAAAAGCTCTAATGAAAATGTGTATTGATGGTTGTTGGGGAGGTAGCTGTTATGTTCTGTACTGGTGACATCCTTATCATTATATTCTGGCAACTATGAAATGTTGTTTTCAGCTTAGGAAGGATGTCGACCCGTTAAAAGATTAGAGACTATCTATATTAATCCTTTTTGCTACCAAATATCTTTCCTAAGCTTCATAAAATCGTCTAAATGCAGTTGAAATACAAACACAAATACGTCGCCTGTACTGTAAGGGTTAAGAAGATAGTACTCCAGCGTAATTTGTTCTCTTTCCACTCAGAAATATTCCATTATATTCTATTGCCGGACGCCTTACTCCCTTTAATAAGGGTGGCCATATATTATATGTCCCCAAGCGAGCCTATCCCCTGTAAGAAGGACAACCCCTGCCAGTTTACTGAAGGACTTGCAGGATTGACCACTCAATTTAGGGTCCGTCCGACTGCAAGGCCGTCTATGTATCTTTTTAGCACTATTTGTCTACAGTGGTACATCCACTAACCTACTTCACCCTAAGGTAAGCAGTACGGATTTGTGTAAGGTTTACTTCCCTAGACAGGTTGCCAACCAAGGCTGACAAGTCTCATCCACCCGGATTTGTATAAGGTTGTCTCCCTACTGTCAGAAATATGAGTTCTTATTATACTCTACGTAAAGTAGTTCTATTTGTACTGCCTACTCTTCACACACCTATTGTAGTTGAGATTCGTGCCACCTCTCACTAACCTAATCGAATAACTATCTTCTTGAACTTTAATACTACCCTTCACACCTTTCCTTACTCTTTATATCCAGCTTCAGACTCCGCTAACACCAACTGCACATCAGCAAATCTCTCAGTATCCACGAATAAAATAGAATAAGGTGTAAGCGTATACAAACTAGTATACTTGATGAACATATTCAGTATCGTAAGTAAACCAGTAAGTCAAGCAATAAATACCAGTACACCGACTCTTATCCGCAGGGCAGTGTTGATAAGCTTTTAATATACTGTGTATGACTACATATAACAAGGAGCTAAGGTTGATAACCAGAGAAAATAATTATCTTTAGCGAAAATTAAGGGAAGATGACTATAATCCCCTGATGGTATTAGTCTAACATAATTACAGGTTACACAGGGGAGATGGGCTACACTTCCCTGCCTTCCCTGGACACTGGAGCCAAGGGGGTTTTCGGCGACATGATTGCCAACATAATACTGACTCCTATCACCATTATAACGTACAATTGAACATATAGGCGTGTACTATGACCACGAATCATCTGTAAAAATAGGGACAAATTCTGGTCGACCAACATACATTTACAATTACTAAATTAAATTCATTGTATGTTGTTGTTGTTGTTCCCCAAGCTGCCTGGCCGAACAGCCCCAAGGCCCCGAACAATTCCAAGGCCATAACCGAGCGCCCCCACAGAACCCTCCCTGCCGACCACAATAAAGCCTGGGTAACCGAAGCCACTCCATGGCGGGGAGCTGAGGAGGGTGCGGAAACGCCCGTATGTATGTAGTCCAGAAGTCTGAAATACTAACTTCTACATATAAAAAACACAACTAGAATAATCGAGCTAATCTTTCTACCATTTGGGAAGAGTTAACCATGGAAAATATGTGGAAAATTGCAGCCCATTTGTTCTAGCCATTTTTGAGTTGCAGAGGCTAGGATTCACGATTTCTGGCCTACCTATAATGAAAAGTGTATAGTCATCATGACCATCCTTGATAAACTGATAAGAAGATAATTGTTGTGTTGGGGGCCATATTGGTGTACTGGGTAGGATGGTCAGGATGGAGGTCGGTAATATGATTATTGTTGTGTTGGGGGCCATATTGGTGTACTGGGTAGGATGGTCAGGATGGAGGTCGGTAATATGATTATTGTTGTGTTGGGGGCCATATTGGTGTACTGGGTAGGATGGTCAGGATGGAGGTCGGTAATATGATTATTGTTGTGTTGGGGGCCATATTGGTGTACTGGGTAGGATGGTCAGGATGGAGGTCGGTAATATAATTCAGATAAATAAATGTATTAATTTATGTATTTAGAGTTTATACTTGAATACAAATGAGAATGTAATCTTTAGTCATTCCTTTTTGTCCAATGGTATTATCTTTAATATGGTGTTTCCTCTTGCACCATTTTATAGACCTTTATCAGACTATTAGCTCACTTTCCTTTTCACACACCTACCCACACAAACATACACACAAACAAACACACACACACGTACCTACGGACATTTATACGCAAACCATTGTGTATTATAATACCAACGCTTATATTACCACATAATTACGTATTTAATATAATGGTATTACATTATGTTATATGTTTTATCTTTTTACAGTCGCTATTAAAAATGAAAATACGAAAATTATGTGATTTCATTTTATATTTAAAAAACATAACATGCCATTATAATAACACTAAATATTTTGTCAAAGTATCCAATTAACTTTACATCATGCCATTAGTCACATGCACTGTAATAACTGTATATAGGATTCATCGTTGAGGCACATGGAATAGGAGGGTCGTTGTTGGGATGGATTAGGTCATGGCTAATTGGTAGGAAACAGAGAGTCAGCATAAATGGTACCAAGTCAGAGTGGGGAGCAGTCAAAAGTGGTGTCCCCCAGGGATCGGTATTAGGTCCCCTGTTGTTTCTTATATACATAAATGACCTAGATTTAGGTATAACTAGTAGGATAAGTAAATTCGCAGACGATACTAAAATGGGGAGATCAATTGATTCAGATAGCGATATAGAGTGCCTCCAAAGGGATCTAGATACCTTACATGAATGGTCAGTAAATTGGCAGATGAAGTTTAACATTGACAAATGCAAGGTATTAAAGATAGGGAAGATGCAAACAAATGTTAAATATAAACTAGCTAATTTAGAATTAGAAAATTCAGACTGCGAGAAAGATCTAGGTGTGTTTGTTAGCAATGATTTGAAGCCTAGAAAACAGTGTATAAGCGTTCGTAATAAGGCAAACAGGATTCTCGGGTTCATCTCTAGGAGTGTGAGTAACAGAACTGCTGATGTTATCTTAAAACTTTACTTGTCATTAGTGAGACCCCATATGGATTATGCTGTCCAATTTTGGTGTCCTTATTACAGAATGGACATAGATTCATTGGAGAGAATTCAGCGTAGAATGACAAAAATGATCCATAATATTAGAAATTTTCCGTATGAAGAAAGGTTGAAGAAATTAGGTTTACATTCGTTAGAGAGACGCAGAGTTAGAGGGGATATGATAGAGGTGTTCAAGTGGGTTAGTGGGATTAACAAAGGGGACATGACAAATGTACTAAAGCTCAGTGATAGCGAAAGAACTCGTACCAATAGTTTCAAATTAGATAAATTTCGTTTCAGAAAAGATATAGGCAAATATTGGTTTGGTAACAGAGTTGTAGATGGGTGGAATAGGCTACCAAGTGATATAGTGGGATCAAGAACGATAGGGAGCTTTAAGAAAAAATTGGATAAGCATATGGACGAGAAGGGTTGGGTGTGAAGGGGGATCAGCCGGGTTGGGCCAATCAGCGCTCTGCAGACCCCCGTAATCCTGCGTTAATCTCTAACCGGTTTGGTAAGATGATCCTCAGGGTATTAGAGTGTTGAGCCTATAATTGGGCTTTGTAATTGGGGTTGTGTGGGACAGGGATCTGCCTTGCTTAGGCCAATCGGCTTTCTGCAGACTCCCATTTTCTTATGTTCTTATGTTCTTATCGTACAAGTGTTTAAGGGGAGATGAGCCGTTTTTCTGTGACCCCTTTCTTCCTCGTGCTTATCTGCCCCATTAGTTTGTTGACTTTAAGATATTTCGCCCCATTTATTTGTCAATATTAAGACCTTTCGTGCTCTTATAGGTGTCGATTTTTTTCTTGGCGAGTAATAGCGAGCCTGTAATTGTGAAGGAACCGACCTTCGGGCGTGAATTTTTTTACCGAAAAATGTACAAATTAAACTATGTAGGAGGATCTAATGGACGTGTTTTTAAGTTTGATGGAGGTCTAGGGAGGAAACTAAAAAATAAATGTATATACAAATAAATAGACCCCCCTAAAGTACCACTGTCCCATTTACTGTGCAACATTTAACCGTGAATGTCAAAATTGGCAGTTATAGATGGCAATTTTATTAAACTCAATCTTCAAAACTTTCAAACGTTTACCCTAAAACCAAACCAAAAGTCACGACTATCTTTGGTGGTGTCATGCATTAACAAAGTACATCAATTTCCTCTACAGCTAAATTTTTGATTCGCCGGCCATGCACATTACTGAAGTCAAACCATATACTTTGGAAAAAAAAAAAAAAAAAAAAATCTTTGTAATAAACAGGAATGAATGGAGAATGCTTGTGAATAATTGAGTGAACACGTGGTCAATTGGGGTAAGGGGTCGGGCGCAAGTTGGACTAGATAATAGTCCACCAGGCGCCTGGCCCGGGGAGACGATTAATATGAAGGGTGCGCCTGGAAGTGTGGTGAGCGGGCTTGTGGCTTTGGCTCCACTGCATGTCTGCCTGCCGAGATCGGAGCCTCTCCGGGTGGTCGGGGGCCGGGGGAGTGCTGGAGCGACCTTGGTGACCCTGGTCTCTGGGTATTCTCCGGGGTGACCTAGATGCGTGTGAATTTTGTGTTTTGTCTGTGTTTGTTCGTTGTTTTTTCTTGTGTCTTGTGTTTTCCTGTTCTTGCTCTGTCTTGAGTCGGCCACCCCAAGAAAATACAGAAAAATAAAATAATAAAATGGAGGAAAATTTAAAAAAAAATCGGAAAAATGGGGTTGGGCCTGAGCATATAGAATATAATAGAGTAGTATATTTTTAGTTTTTCTTCTACACGCTTAACTAAAGATTAATGCATATTAATAACATAATTTGATGTAATTTATTATGCAAAAGCTTGCCCGTAAATACATGTTCATTTTGCTTAAGTGAGGTTTTACATGAATTCCGGTACGTTTTAATAGAACCACAATTCGCCTGTACCCGCCACCAAGCAAACACTAAATTGTATACATAATAAGAGTAATCATAGAGCGGTGGTCTATAGTGTGGGCTATATTAGATGGTTAAGGAAAAATATCAAATGATCATAAACTTATTTGTGAGAGGTATTAAATAATGTATTGTTGTACTGATTCTTTAGCATTAAAAATATCCACAGCTCTTATTTGACCATTCATCCCTATTGAAACAATAACTACTGTATGGACAACAGGTGAATGTATTCAGTGGTGTTTGTTTATTACTATTGTCTAAATTCATACATGTGTGTACATCTAGACATTGCACACATTTTAACATAATACACACAACAATTTAAAACAACGTCAATACCAATCTACTTTGTATACCCATCAGTTAACTCAGTGACGGCACACTGTACCTACACAGCATATTGATATCCAAAAGTTATCCTACAATGTTTGTTTTTTTATATTTAAAGATAAACAAACTGCCCATTATAAAAATATTGTTCATAGTCCGTCTCTCCGTTATATTCATTCATAAACCATATACTCCCCATATTACTCTTACTGAGAGAGAGAGAGAGAGAGAGAGAGAGAGAGAGAGAGAGAGAGAGAGAAAGAGAGAGAGAGAGAGAGAGAGAGAGAGAGAGAGAGAGAGAGAGAGAGAGAGAGAGAGAGAGAGAGAGAGAGAGAGAGAGAGAGAGAGAGAGAGAGAGAGAGAGAGAGAGAGAGAGAGAGAGAGAGAGAGAGAGAGAGAGAGAGAGAGAGAGAGAGAGAGAGAGAAAGGGGAGAGAGAGAGAGAGAGTCTGCAGAGTGACACAATAGGTGGGTGAGAAGAAGGCCAAACAGGTAGTGTGGGAGTCAGGTAAGTAAATGGCGGTGTCACACGAGCGATTTGTTCGTCAATGTTTACGGGCAACTGTTGCTTGGCAGCTTGAAAGTATAAGTTTCATAATAATTTAACTAATTAACAAAATCTACCGTCGACCTACTGTAGTTTCCGATGTCAACGCGAACAAATCCAGAACTTGCCAATAAATGCACACCTGTGACACCACCTTAATGGAACACCAAATATTTAGTTCATATCAACATATTTTAGAAACAAACCAATCAATGGCGTTAAAATTAGGTAAAAACGACTGAATGGGTGATTGAAGGCGATATACCTGCAAGTGAACATAATGTAATGACCCCTTCAGCACGATGACGCAGTTTTACCTTTGATTCTGGCTAAATGTAGACGATATAATGCAGTTTAAGAAGAGCCTGTTATATTCAGATCCTTTATTGAGATCGTATTTACCACTCTGAGTCCTAGAGGAAGATTATAAGCTAAAGAAAATCGCCTAATGGTAACCAGAATATGATGAACACTACGTCATCGTGCTGAAGGGGTTAAAGTATGTTGTTCTTCCAGGTAATGGTGAATTCCTGTCTCGCCATCCTGATAACCCGGCTGATTATGAACACTTGTCAGACATGCCGTAGAGTCAGAAGAGCACCATATGTTTCCATGAAGGGGATAGGGTTTATATATTTGGTCGGTTAATTTATATATTTATTGTTTGTTTTTCTTAGTTTCCTCTTTAGACCTCCATCAAAATTAAAAAACACCCCCTAGAAACCCCTTCAAGATAAATGTGTACATTTTTCGGTAGAAACATTTCCCGGCCGAGCTCGCCAGGAAAAAAATTGACAACTAAATGGTACGAAAGGTCCTAATATTGACAAAGACATGGGGTCAAAGGCCTTAGAGTCGCCAAACTAATAGGGCGAACGGCTTATAATCTCAAAACAAATGGGGCTAAACATGAGGGAGAAGGGGGTCTAAAAATAGCGATGTATCTCCCTTTACGAATCGATAAATCAGCTGCTAAAGGGTTCAATTAACCATCGGCTGGAATATAAACAGACGATAGTGGTTGAAAAGAATGTGCTACAGTAACTCTTGAACGACAGAGGGGACAGGGAACATTGTTGCGTTGAAGGATGGGAAACATCATAAATGTATAACGTGCACGTCAGTGTATAGGCATGACGTAGACTAATATCAGTAAATATATATTGCATTCATGCATAGTATAAATTTGATGAATTATTTAAGTATGAACACTCGTAGTAGGTTGATAAGCATTTACCTGACCCAGCATGATTAGGCCACTAACCTCAACTGGAACACAAAACAAAGAACATTGTGCTCAAATAATATATAAATATTTAAAATACCCGTATGTACAGGGTGAATGCATTATATTGCAGACAGGTCAAAGTAAAACTAATTAGTTTGGTAAGCATACAGTACTGTACTACAACTGGGTCATTGCTTGTTGTTCTAGTTTGGCAAGCATACAGTACTGTACAACAACTGGGTCATTGCTTGTTGTTCTAGTTTGGCAAGCATACAGTACTGTACAACAACTGGGTCATTGCTTGTTGTTCTAGTTTGGCAAGCATACAGTACTGTACAACAACTGGGTCATTGCTTGTTGTTCTAGTTTGGCAAGCATACAGTACTGTACAACAACTGGGTCATTGCTTGTTGTTCTAGTTTGGCAAGCATACAGTACTGTACAACAACTGGGTCATTGCTTGTTGTTCTAGTTTGGCAAGCATACAGTACTGTACAACAACTGGGTCATTGCTTGTTGTTCTAGTTTGGCAAGCATACAGTACTGTACAACAACTGGGTCATTGCTTGTTGTTCTAGTTTGGCAAGCATACAGTACTGTACTACAACTGGGTCATTGCTTGTTGTTCTAGTTTGGCAAGCATACAGTACTGTACAACAACTGGGTCATTGCTTGTTGTTCTAGTTTGGCAAGCATACAGTACTGTACAACAACTGGGTCATTGCTTGTTGTTCTAGTTTGGCAAGCATACAGTACTGTACAACAACTGGGTCATTGCTTGTTGTTCTAGTTTGGCAAGCATACAGTACTGTACAACAACTGGGTCATTGCTTGTTGTTCTAGTTTGGCAAGCATACAGTACTGTACTACAACTGGGTCATTGCTTGTTGTTCTAGTTTGGCAAGCATACAGTACTGTACAACAACTGGGTCATTGCTTGTTGTTCTAGTTTGGCAAGCATACAGTACTGTACAACAACTGGGTCATTGCTTGTTGTTCTAGTTTGGCAAGCATACAGTACTGTACAACAACTGGGTCATTGCTTGTTGTTCTAGTTTGGCAAGCATACAGTACTGTACAACAACTGGGTCATTGCTTGTTGTTCTAGTTAGTTATTGCCAGACTGTTTGATAATCACGGGGTTGGCCAACTGATTGTTGTTGTATTTGGCTTAATTGTCGATTTCTATTTAAAGAGTTATTCATGTGTCTGGTGACATTATATGTGTATGTGTGTGTTGATGTTGCAAGGAATGCAAAGCCTGTTTTGCTGACCCGCAAGATTTACAATATCATACTCAGTATTGTGATTATATAAAATATGTGCATTTCATTAAATATCTAAGCATGATCAATACATATTCTGCAAATGATTTGCATTAAAATGGACTCGCTGACACAAAAAGAGATATCTTACCAATTAGCTGCTAAACATAGTTTTTGGAAATCTACCTTCTGCAATTTTAATATGTGTTCAAGCAATAATATACTGTACAATATAATCAATATCCTAACATAATCAGGATATAAGAATAAAGAAAGATAATTAGCTTCAATTAGTCTTAAAACAGATTAAAATATAAGGCATGACCAGTTACCTGAAATTAAATTAAAGTTAGAATCTGTATGTGGGATAAACGACAGTAACTCTTGTAGTCAGTATATGCTAAACAAATTGTCAAATTAAATAACTATCCTCTTTTATCTTTCATCAGATCTAACTAATTATATTATTGTTGAAGATCGCATGAGTGGAAAAGAAAAATTAAACGGCATTCTCTTTAATTTGATATAAAAAATGAGAAATTCAAGATGGAAAGGTTGAGATCATTGTGATTTTGTCAAGTTGATGGATATACGTTGTAGCGGAGGTGAAGTGATCGCTCTACTTAACGTTAGGTTACCTTAAGGTTCATTACCTTGATACTATATATACTTTACTTTCACTTCTCTATTAATCATTTCATTTTATAATGCGCATGCAAACGGAGTCCAACACTAATTTGTAAGCCTGTTTTCTCACATGTATACCACGAACTAGTACATTAACGTTGCCTAATTTAACACTGGTTTTATATATAATTATATATATATATATATATATGTAGAGAGAGAGAGAGAGAGAGAGAGAGAGAGAGAGAGAGAGAGAGAGAGAGAGAGAGAGAGAGAGAGAGAGAGAGAGAGAGAGAGAGAGAGAGAGAGAAAAGATAAATATATTCTCTCTGCCTCCCCTGGAATGCGGTGATCAAATTAATCTTAGTTTTTTATCCACCACCTCCCACAGGGTCGATTTACTAGTTCATTTAGCCTCCTTAGACTGACATGTGGAGGAGGAGGAGGAGCGAGAGATGGAGGGAGGGAAAGGTAATCATATATTGAGGGAATAAAAGGGAAGGAAGAATAGACTAGAAACTGGAATATGAGGAGGGAGGAAGATCTGGATACTAGAAGGATTTGATTTACTAGTTCACTTAGCCTCCTTAGACTGACATATTATGGAGGAGGAGGAGCGAGGGAGGGAGAGATGGAGGGAGGGAGAGATGGAGGGAGGGAAGGGAATTCATATATTGAGGGAATAAAAGGGAGGACAAATAGCCTGAATAATGAGAATATATGGAGAGAGGAAAATCTTAATATTAACCATTTTAGGGCGGTTGACGTCTATTACATATTTTAGGGCGGTTGACGTCTATTACATATTTTAGGGCGGTTGACGTCTATTACATATTTTAGGGCGGTTGACGTCTATTACATATTTTAGGGCGGTTGACGTCTATTACATATTTTAGGGCGGTTGACGTCTATTACATATTTTAGGGCGGTTGACGTCTATTACATATTTTTCTAGCTATATTTAGACGATTTTTAGCCTCTTAGAAAGGAGTTGCTAAAATGGTTAATTGAGATAGTTAGTAGCCTTTCTATTGCTGAAGGTCCTCCCTAAACTGAATAGAATAATCTAGTGCAGCCAGAACATAATGAAAAGACGTTCCCCGTACTGAAAAGGTATATGTGTATTCAAGATAACCTGGCAGCAATTGGTATTTGTATAGCCAATACTAAATATAGGCGGCGTCACACGAGCTGTTTAGAAAGGCCATATATTTTGTTCTATGTGAGTGAGGGAGACAAAAGGCAGAACTTCCTGTATCGAGTGCCTCCCCCAGAGTTGAAAGAGTGACATGGTCAAAATCAAGGGACGCTCGAGCCAAAATGTAAAGAAAGACAGCGTTTCTAATTTCTGCTGGGCTGACTTGAATACACTTTAATAGGATTCGATTTACTAGTTAATTTAGCTTTCTTAAACTGACATGTGGGGAGGAAATGGGTATTCATATAAAGAGGAAATAAGAGAAGGAAAGGGGTGGGAGAGGGGGGGGGGAGGGGGGGGAGTAGGTCTGAGTTCTGGGAATATGGGGAAAGAGGTTGGCTTGAATACACTTTAACCCCTTCAGCACCTTGGAACCTTTTTACCTTTTTATTTCTGGCTAAAATGAGACGATTAGATGCAGTTTAAAATATTCAGAGGGTTTATTCAGCTCGTAGTAGCTCCTATGTGTCCTTCAGGTAGATTATAAGCTAAAGAAAAACGTCTAATGGTAACTAGATTATGATGAAATTTACGTCATCGTGCCGCAGGGATTAGTATAATTCGATTTACTTGTTTATTTAGCCTCCTTAACCTGACATATGAGGAGGAGCGAGGGAGGGAGGGGTATTCATATATAAAGGGCATAAGGTGAGGAAGGGTGGACTGAATTATGGGAACATAGGAAGATCTGGATATTACAAGGATTTGATTTACTATACCTTGTTCCAAATAGGTTGGTCAGAAAACGTGAACCCCCTAAACCCTGTAACTCACAATGGGCAAGAGTAAATGGGTTGTAAGTTTCGAAACCTATTTCCTGGCTGACCCTTCCTAAATGATAGAAATGTTAGCTCGATTACTGAAGTTATTCGTGATTTACAGAATTTAATGTTCAAGAGTTTTGGCCTACTTACTTGGACCAGGGTATAGTGCATTTAGCCTCCTTAGAGTGACATGTAGCGGAGGGGGTAGAGACGGAGTGGTAATCATATACAATATTCTATAGAGGGAATAAAGGGTGGCATGAACAATAGGAACATGGGGAGAGAAGAAGGTCTGGATATTAAAAGGGTGAGAAGAAAGGAAGGGTTGTGGAAGGAGAATTGGAATGAACCTTCACATAAATTCAAGACAACGAGTGTAATTAATATTTTTGTTCTGAAGAAACTATTCTCTGTTTACTTAAGTTAAACATCTAAGATAAATAAATATATTAAGCTAGTAATTAATCAACAGTGGGTAAGACCAATGTTCTCATTGATACTATACATTAGGTGAGGTTTTCGTTGGTTCCTACACCAAACTTAAACAAAAAAATTCCCTTCTTTCCATCCTTCGAGATACATTTTGAACAGTTTTCGGTAGAGAAATATCCCGCCATCTAAATTGCAGGCTCGCTTACGCCTGTCAGGAAAAGATCGACACCAAAAGGGCACGAAAGATCTTAAAATCACCAAAATCATGGGTCGAAAATTTTGAAATCTCAAAACTAATGTGGCTAAGCATTAGGGAGGAGGGATCATGAAAAAACATCTCCTTAAGTGAAAATATACCATTATAACCTATTTTCCCACACCATCTGTTCCAGGTTCACGTCTTGGCAACTGTACAGTCATGAGCCAGAATACCTACACATCCATTTGAATCTATGAATATCTACTAAAGTCAAGTTGTGAAGCCTCTGGGATATAACGGAACATTGGATTATCTCGCTTGGTTTCGATACAGATTCCAATGGACGTGCAGGTATTATGGCTCAAGACTGTAGAGAAAGTGAGAGTGAGGCAGGGGCGTTACCTTACTAAGAGCAACTGTACACAATGATACTGAGAGTGTAGAGAAAGTGAGAGTGAGGCAGGGGCGTTACCTTACTAAGAGTAACTGTACATAATGATAGTGAGAGTGTAGAGAAAGTGAGAGTGAGGCTGAGGCGTTACCTTACTAAGAGCAACTGTACATAATGATAGTGAGAGTGTAGAGAAAGTGAGAGTGAGGCAGGGGCGTTACCTTACTAAGAGCAACTGTACATAATGATAGTGAGAGTGTAAGGAAAGTGAGAGTGAGGCAGGGGCGTTACCTTACTAAGAGCAACTGTACATAATGATAGTGAGAGTGTAGAGAAAGTGAGAGTGATGCAGGGGCGTTACCTTACTAAGAGCAACTGTATATAATGATAGTGAGAGTGTAGAGAAAGTGAGAGTGAGGAAGGGGTGTTACCTTACTAAGAGCAACTATACATAATGATAGTGAGAGTGTAGAGCAAGTGAGAGTGAGGCAGGGGCGTTATCTTGTCAAGAGGCGGATGATCCCAAAATTTACTGTTTTATGTATATGGTACCGGTAACTTGGTAAGTAGAGTTAATTTAATATTATTGGTGGACAAAATAGTTCTCAAAAGGTTAGGTTAGATTATACAAGTTTAAGTAGAAAGGTCATATTTGATCAAACAGGATAAGGTAGATTGAGTTATACCTCAATTAAGAAAGTTAAATGTAGTATGCAGAGAACCAAACAAATCGGACACTTGAAAATTACTTTATATATTTTATATGTTGCTGAAAATCTTACGATAACAACTTGTATATCTTAAGCCACATCTTGTAAAGAATTATAATTAGTATTGTTGATAGTAGTTGCACATGTCCTTCTACTATCGGTCTTGCTGATACTCTACTTATTTGTCCTAGGCTTTCAGCCTGGATACAGTAGTATTATACCCACATTTTTTTCGAAGTGAATGAAGAAGACAAAAGGCAAAGCTGCCTGTAACAAGTGTCTACCCAAAAGGTGAAAAAGTGACAGAGAGCCAAAATCAAGGTACGCTAGTCAAATGTCTGGACACACGGAGCTTGAAGCAGTTTAAGTCATAGGATGAGGAAAAGACAGATTGAGGCAGAGTGTTCCAAAGCTTGCTTTATTGAGTAGAAGAAGAATGGCATTTATTCTTTAATCCAGTTTGGTGACACTACTTTATGAAAATTGCAGTACAAAGGGCTCTTAATAGATGAACTAGAGTAATTATAGAGCTTTTTCTGCAAATAATTGCAAAATATGTATATACAAAGTAATTTTTTTTATACAGATAACAATTCGAGGTCAGTGCAATTAATATCGTTATGCATATTTCCTGGTTAAAATACAGTGCTATTCCTACTAACCTGTCATACTTCCCAACTACCAAGCATTCGATCATTATTGGTCAACTGAAGAACCAGCCTATCTAATCCAAGAGGGAACGTATGTGCCCAATTGCGTTGGCTTATTCCTACTTAATGAAGCTGTGTGTATGATGAGGAGCACTTGTTGGATGCAATTGTTTGTGCTGTGCTTTAGCCCATAACCAGAGTAACTCGCCTCTCTCTCTCTCTCTCTCTCTCTCTCTCTCTCTCTCTCTCTCTCTCTCTCTCTCTCTCTCTCTCTCTCTCTCTCTTACTCTCTCCCTCTCTCTCCTCTCTCTGCTCTCTCTCTCTCTCTCTCTCTCTCTCTCTCTCTCTCTCTCTCTCTCTCTCTCTCTCTCTCTCTCTGAAGACAGCGAAGGACCGAAGACAGCGAGGACGGCAATCTACAAAGGAATTAAATACTAATCCGTCAAGAACCGCGAATTTGGATAAAGCTCCACCAACACGACCCAAATTCAAAACCGTCAGGGATAACGACCGAGGACCGAGGACAGCCATGAATGTAAATGTAGATCCGACCAGAACCAAAAATTCGATGAAAGAACGATCTGCGAGTTCTAAAACCGCAACTTTAAAGGTTTTCTATGCAAACGCTCGTAGCATACGCAATAAATTTTCAGATTTAGAGGAACTAGTGTTTACAGAAAATTATGATGTGATTGGCATAGCAGAATATTGGCTCAATACACAAGATAGAGACTTTTTAGCAGAGTATTCACTTCCCGGTTATGTAATGTTTGAGAACAGCCGAATAAATAAAAATGGAGGTGGCGTTTTATTTTATATCAAAGAAAGTCTTAACCCGACCCTCGTGTCAAAACCTCAAATTGTGAACGTCGACACATCTTTTGTGCTAATAAAGAATAATAAAGGTACAAAAACAATACTTGCGTTAATATACAGACCTCCAGCTCAATCAGTGCAAACTGACCGAGAAATTTACGAACAAATTGCAGATGTAAGTAACTCACAAGATACCGTAATTTTTGGCGACTTTAATTTACCTGTGACCAAGTGGGGCGATACTCTTACTTCACACTCCGGACATGACTTGTATACGAACTTGCAAGAGAGTTCGCTTTATCAATTTGTTCGAATGCCGACCCGTGGTAATAACGTTCTTGACATTGTACTTGCAACAAAAGAAGAATTGATAGAGAATTTGAATGTTGGTGATGAATTCAGTAACAGCGACCATCGTACGATAACTTTCACTTTAAAGTTTACTAGTAACGAACCAAATAGTAGCATCGAAAAAGTCCCTAATTTCAAGAAAGCAAACTTCCATAAACTTAGAGCTATGTTTAAAGAAACTGACTGGAGCTTTTTAATTAACAATAACGACATAAATACATCTTGGAAGTTATTCGAAACCACTTACCTAAAAGCAGTGCAAGACTGCATACCATCGAAAATACGGCGTCCAGGCCATAATAATAAGCCCAAATGGTGGAATAAAGATATTTCAAACTGCCTGCTTGCTAAAAAATTTGCTAATGATAGATTAAAATCCTCACAAAATGACGAAGAACGGGTGAAATTTGTAGAGCTACGACGCAAAGCCAAAAAGTTAATTAAGCAAAGTAAAAAAGACCTTAGAGTTACATATTGCGAATCAAAGTAAAACAAACCCGAAAGAATTCTATAGTTATATCAGAAAGAAAAAAGTAGTTACTTCAACTGTTGGACCGTTAGTCGATGAAAAAGGAGAATACACCAAAGACGAAGTACAAATGAGTAATGCCCTCAATACCTTCTTTGCATCAGTTTTTACAACAGAAGACCTCAGTGATATCCCTACACCATCGCCGTTTCAGATTGATAATTCAGATGTTCTAAGCAATATCACCGTTACAGAGAGAGAAGTATTGAATTGTTTAGATAAACTCAAGGTAAATAAAACGCCAGGACCTGATACAATCTCGCCTAGAGTTCTAAAGGAAGCTAAGAATGAGCTCTCCAAACCACTGACATTACTATTCAATAAATCCTTGCAGTCTGGAACTATGCCTGATCAGTGGAAGCTAGCCAACGTAACACCGATATTCAAAAAAGGCAGCAAATCCCTATCCAGTAACTATCGTCCAATTAGCTTAACCTCAGTTGTATGTAAAATGCTAGAAACGGTCATACGAGACAGACTCGTAAATCACTTGGAGGAAAATAACATACTTAAAGATACTCAACACGGCTTTCGTAAAAAACGTTCCTATTTAACAAACCTATTAGACTTCTTCCACGATATCCTCAACCTCTACGATGAGAGTAAAGCTGTAGATATTATATACCTTGATTTTCAAAAGGCCTTTGACAAAGTTCCCCACAAACGTTTACTGCTAAAACTAAAAGCGCATGGAATACAAGACGGTGTGTTGAAATGGATAGAAAATTGGCTCAGCAACAGAAAGCAAAGGGTAGTCATAAACGGTAAGGCATCTAAATGGACCAATGTAAGTAGCGGGGTACCCCAGGGATCGGTACTAGGACCAATTCTCTTTCTAATTTACATCAACGACATAGATGAGGGTCTCACCTGCACAATCTCAAAATTTGCTGACGATACAAAAATTGCAAATAGCGTACTCTCAAAAGAACAAGTTGACGATATGCAACACAATCTAGATAAATTGTCATGTTGGGCCCAAATTTGGCAAATGAGTTTCAATGCGGATAAATGTAAAGTACTACATGTCGGATAACCTAAATGAGAAAGCAAACTATTCGATGAATGGCACTCAGCTTAAGAATGTAAACAGAGAAACTGATCTGGGAGTAACAATATCGAGTAACCTAAAACCGAGTCAACAATGTTCAGAAGTTGTTAAGAAGGCAAACAAAATAATTGGCTTTATAGGCAGGTCATTTGAGCATAAATCCAAAGAAGTTATCCTAACCCTTTACAATTCCTTAGTCCGCCCTCTTCTGGAATACTGCGTTCAATCCTGGTGCCCTTATTACCAAAAAGATATAAACAAGCTAGAACGAGTTCAACGTAGAGTTACCAAAATGATACCTAGCCTAAAGAACAAACCATACGAAGAGCGTCTTAGAGAATTAAATCTATTTCCTTTAACCCAGCGCAGATTAAGAGGCGACTTAATTCAAGTGTTCAAAATCTCAAAGGCATCGACAATATGAACTGTAGTAAGTACTTCACTATCGACCAATCTAATTACACGGGGGAAAACGGTTGCAAAATTATTGGTAAATCTTTTAACTCGCACGAATCTAAGAATTTCTTCTTCAATCGAGTTGTCAACTTGTGGAATGGGCTTCCCCGAGACGTTTTAGACTGCAGCACCGTTGATTCATTTAAATTCCGCCTAGACAAATATCTCGCATCAAACCCGCGACTGACTGCGTTTGTAAATGAATAACTTTATCCTCCCCTCAGTTACTAACCCATATGTCCCCTACTAACTTCCTAGTCCTGCCACGTTAGTGGCAGGGCAGTAGTTCCCTTTCCAATGTTCCCTTACCCACTCTAAACCACTGTTTGGACACTTGATCCTCAGTGTTTTGGAGGACAAGCAACCTAGAAGGGTCACTAGACCTGTTGTTGCTTAATTTCCTTTGTACTCCTTTGTACTCTCTCTCTCTCTCTCTCTCTCTCTCTCTCTCTCTCTCTCTCAAAAAAAAAAGGACTACTGCACAGTAAGTTATGAGATTAGACGAATGGTTGTGCTTCAAGGATTATAGTACGTGTGTGTGTGTGTGTGTGTGAGAGTGTGTGTGTGTGTGTGTGTGTGTCTCTACCCTAAGTAATCCCTCTTCCCCCCTCTCCCATAATACCCTTGCCTGAAGCACCCACTGACGACCACCATAAACATTAGAGATGAGAGCACCATTAAGTCTTCACCACCACCGCCTCAGTCACAACATGGTATAATTAAAGCAGAGTTGTGGTCGCGCCAGGTTAACCCCTTCCGTATCCGTGACGTCTTTCTAATGTTATACTAGCTATATTTAGATGTTTTTGTGCAGCTAAAAAAGGATCTGTGGTAGTAAATAGAAATAACTGAGATATGGAATTGCTAGAGGACCTTTTGAAACTGAATACAATATTCTAATAGTAGCCACAACAAAGTCAGAAGGATGGCACCGGTACCGGATAGATTAACAGTTTCCATTTGGGGTCTGAGTGAGAGAAATGGAGATTGTAAAATTTGGGGGAAGATACTTTATACTTTGATATTTTTTTAATAAGAGTGATTAGAAGATAATTTAGATGCATATTAACTTGAATATGCGGATCACAGGTGTTTAAATTTTCTGAAATACTTATTATGAATAAGATTAAATTGTAAAACAATAACAACTATGAAATTAAATGAAGAGACGGATAGTAGTATGAATGGAATAAAGTAGCGGACATCTAAACCAAAAAGAACGTCGATCACCCCCCCCCCCCCTGAGCTCCGAGCTTAAACATATTCATGTGTTTTAACTTTACACTATCATATAACTCGACATAAGGCCGAACTATTTTTAAAACCCATAAACTGCTTGACCATTGATGTTTACCTGAGGCTGTTGTCCGCGTGTTACAACCTTCAGTGTATGATTAAACAATAACGGCATACAGATATGAGTCAAGGCTTGCTGATCTGAGGTGAAGCCATTAATTTCGGGGGCTGATGAGTGATTGGTGCTTCTAAATGTGTGTATGCTTGTTTTTTGTGGGCGAACTGTTATATGTGTTCTTCTGTCACCTCTTTTTTTCCTTTCTCGTGTCTCTTGCGGATCCTCCCTAGCCCCTGTAAAAGGGGGCTACCTGAAGATAATAAAATCAATCATTCAGAAATGTACACCCGCCGAATTGCCTACTATACCCTGTTCCAAATAGGTAGGCCAAAAATCGTGAACCAAAACCTCTGTAACTCAAAAAGGACTATAGCAAATGGGTTGTACATTTCCAGACCTATGCCTTGGCTGACCCTTCCCAAAGGGTAGAAATATTAGTTCATTACTGTAGTCGTTTGTATGTAATAGAGGTTAATGTTCAACAGTTTTGGCTTCCTTACTTACAAGAATGTATAT
Organism: Paralithodes platypus; assembly: GCA_032716605.1. Lineage (NCBI taxonomy): Eukaryota > Metazoa > Arthropoda > Malacostraca > Decapoda > Lithodidae > Paralithodes > Paralithodes platypus. The sequence continues at coordinate 15,057,661 of CM064488.1, read as the reverse complement.
ACTTTTGTTTTATTTATGCAAGATATATATAAATATTTGTTATTCAACAGTTGATATAAATGATCGTGGACAGCAAGCATTATTATAATTACAAACGTGATCTAAAATGTGAGGAGGTGTGTGGAGTGAGGAGAAGAGGGAGGGGAGTGAAAGGTACAGCATGGTGGACAGAAGAGGTAAGAATAGCTGTGGAAGAAAAGAAGAAAGCATATAGAGAGTGGTTGGGTAGTAGAGGGAATGAAGATTTCGAGAGACAGAAACAAGCGAGGTACGTGGAGAGTAAGAGGGTGGTGAAGATAGTAGTGAAGGAAAGTAAGAGAAGAGTAGATGAAGAATTTGGAAGGAATCTGAGTGTAAAATGGAGGGAGAGTAAGAAACTGTTCTGGAAAGAAGTCAAGAAAGTTAGGGAAGGTAGCAAGGGAAACAGTAAGGGTGTGAAAGATAAGAATGGGAGAATGCTAGCCGAGAAGCAAGAGAGAGAGTCGAAAGATGGAGGGAGTACTTCAGTGAGTTGCTAAATGTAAGGAATGAAGAGCCAGCAAACATAGCTGGATATGGTATGGGAGGGAGAAGAAGAGAAGTAGTGGAGGAGGAGGTGGGGGATCAGGAGGTCAGAAGTGTGGGAAGCCATGAAAAGAGTGAAGTTGGGGAAAGCACCAGGAACAGATGGAATGTGTGGGGAAATGTTGAGGTATGGTGGTGAGATAGTGATTGAATGGGTATGGAAAATTTGCAAACTAGCATGGGCGAAGGAGAGTGCACCTGATGACTGGAAGACTGGCATAATAGTCCCCCTATATAAGGGCAAAGGGGAAAGAGGAGTGTGTGGTAACCACCGAGGAATATGTCTTCTAAGCGTAGTAGGGAAGGTATACAGTAGGGTAGTGATTGAGAGAGTGAGAGTGAGAACGGAGAAATGGATAGGCGACGAGCAGAGAGGTTTTAGGAAGGGAAGAGGATGTGTAGATCAGATTTTTACCCTGAATTGTGTTGTGGAGAAGTATCTGGAGAAGAAACAAAAGGTGTATGTTGCCTTTATGGACTTGGAAAAGGCCTATGACAGAGGGGATAGAAAAGGTTTGTGGAAAGTACTTAGAATATACGGAGTAGAGGGCAAGTTGCTGAAAGCAGTGAAGAGCATGTATGAGGGTGCAAAGACGGCAGTACGTGTGGAGAGTGAGCAGAGCGAGTTCTTTGACCTGAATGTTGGTTTGAAACAGGGGTGTGTGATGTCCCCGTGGTTGTTTACTGTATATATGGATGGAGTCATGAAAGAAATACTATCAAGAGCAGTGGATGTTGGTGTATCGCTGAAAAGGGAGGGAATTGAGTGGAAGCTACCTATACTGCTGTTTGCGGATGATACAGTTCTGATGAGTGATAATGAATGGGAGTTGCAGGGTCTGGTAAATGAGTTTGGAACAGTGTGCGAAAAACGTAATTTGAAGGTAAATGCGGGAAAGAGCAAGGTTATGGTCTTCGAAAGGGGTGAAGTCACAGAGTGTGAGGTGAAGCTGAACGGTCAGGCTATGGAGATCGTCAACTCTTTTAATTATCTGGGCAGTGTGTTGAGTATAGATGGGACTATGGATGAAGAAGTGCGGGAGAGGTTACAACAGGGGAAGAGGGTTGTAGGAACGCTAAAAGCAGTAACAAGAAATAGGGTGGTCAGTATGGAAGTGAAGAATTCCTTGCATGACAGTGTGGTAATCCCGACACTGACTTACGGAAGCAAAGCATGGACGTTGGTTGAGAGACTCAGACCAAGAGTGAGAGCAGTGGAAATTAATTACTTAAGGAGTGCGTGCGGAGTTACAAGGAGGGATAGACAGACTAATGAGGAAGTAAAAAGGAGGTGTGGTGTGGAGGTAGATGTGCTGGAAAGTATGAAAAGGAACAACTTGAGATGGTTCGGCCATATGGAACGTATGGAAAGCGAGAGAATGACTAAGAGGGTGTATGAGAGCGAGGTGGAGGGACATAGAGGGAGAGGGAGACCGAATGAGAGGTGGAAGGATGGAGTGAGGAAGTAGATGAACGAAGGCGGTGCTGGTTGGGGGGAGGGGCGTCGACTGACTGGGGACAGAGGTGCATGGGGGCGGTTCGTTCGTGGCCACCCCTTCGGGGATTACGGCGTCAGGCAATAGATAGATAGATAGATCTAAAATGTTGCTTACTGTACAGTCTGTAAATCATATTGGTAAATACAATAGTTAGTCCCAGAGAAGATAAAGGTCTATCATGAAAACAAGGGAGAGAAAGATAAAAATTTGTATTTTCTGAAACATATTTACAGAAATCCAAAACCTAGCAAACGCCAGACATATAATTTATATTGCATATATACGCCTTAAGTATGTAAATCGTCGGTAATATATGTCATACAATAAGTACTATTAAAACAAAATACAGAAATATTTTAAAGTTGCTAGCCTGCATTTTTACGATTCAGAGGAACGCAGATAATCATCAAAGACAGGATTATAAGATGTAAGAGAAGAGACGTGCATATTGATGAGCCATTATTTGATTCGATCGATAAAGTATTATGATACAAGAGATGTGGAGGAGAAGGTCGAGGGGAAAGTTGACTACAGTTTGTTTGCTTGTATCCATTCGGCCCCATTCAGCCTACTGTTTTAAGACATTTATCCCCATCCAAGTGTCAATTTATTCCTGGCGAGCGACAGCGAGCCAACATTGCATGAAGAAATCCGGCTTCGCCAGAGACATTTTTTTATCGAAAAATGTACAAATTTAGCCTGCTGTTAAACATATTTTAATAAATATGCAAACTATCGACACCTGAATGGGGATAAACGTTTTAAGACAGTAGGCTGAATGGGGCCGAATGGATACAACTCATAGAGAGAGGAAAAGATAGAACAAAAATGAGGTGGGACCCCTTAACCCCGTCCGTACCGACGGTGTCTTTTTTTTGTATTCCATTGTTACCTACATTTAGACGATTTTATAGCTTAAGAAGGATACATGGAAGCTAAAAGGATTAATTGAGATAGATTTTGGCCTTTAAATGGATAGATGTCCTTCTTAAGCTGAATAAAATCGTCCAATAGTTACCAGAATACAATGAAAAGGACGTCACCGGTTTGAAAGGGTTAAAGAGGTGTCACACGAGCCCTTCTTCCGGCAATTTTTACGAACAATTATAGTTTGGCAGCTTCAAAATTCAAGCGGTATCCAAACTCAACAAACTACCATAATCTATCTAAAGTCTAAAGTCTTAAATCCAATGCAAAATAAATTTATATTACTAATAAACAAATCACCTTGATCGTAAACAAATTGCTGGAAATAGCGCTCGTGTGCTGCCGACGTCAGACTGGGAAGGTGGGAGGGAGGGAAGAGTTTTGTTTCTGATAAATGCAAGGAAAAGATAGAGTGGACTTGCAATAGTGTAAGATAGGTAATCCTAATATCTAAAGAATGGAGGGCTGTAGAATAATGCTCACAACCTGCACTGTATATTATATTGCATGTTACCTGCACTGTATATTATATTGCATGTTACCTGCACTGTATATTATATTGCATGTTTTGACATTATTGAGAGAGAGAGAGAGAGAGAGAGAGAGAATGAGAGAGGAGCTAAGGAGAGAAAAGAGAGAGAGAGAAAGAGAGAGAGAGGAGAGGAGAGAGAAGAGAGAAGGAGAGAGAGAGAGAGAGAGAGAGAGAGAGAGAGAGAGAGAGAGAGAGAGAGAGAGAGAGAGAGAGAGAGAGAGAGAGAGAGAGAATCATTACTCATCCAATTAACCATCATCACTACCCTGCAACCTGCATTTTAATTAATGAGAACCCTGTCACAGTAGCTCACCAATCCTAGCCAACCCTACCTTCCCCAGTATCTCATAGTGACCCCAGGAATTGTAAGTATTGCGCGATTGGAATTATGATTTTAATTTACTTACTAGATAAAGCAGCAGTTTATGCAGTTTTGTTCAGAAATGTAACCCCTTCAGTAACGGTGACTGTTACAGTGTATTATTCTACCTATATTTAGACTATATTATGCAGCTTAAGAAAGATCTGGGGTAGTTAAAGGGGTTAATTTAGATAGGTCGACAAAATCTGACTGTTAGAGGACCTTCAAGGACAGAAAAATAAATTGTTTGATAGTAGCCAGATGTATTGTAAATTATATGCCTTGAACTAAAATGGTTAAGGCGACCTTCACTTTCAAAAAGGTTAAACCGCAGTGATATACTGAGCGTTGTTATATTTGTTTTTTAAAACCCCTTAAGCAGCGAGACGTAATGTTCATTATATTCTGATTACCATTAGACGATATTTCTTAACATATAATTTACCTCTTGGATTCAAAGGGGTATTTACGATCTCAAAACACCCCTTCTTAAACTGCCTATAATCTTCGAACTTTATCCAGCATCTGAGGTAAATAGACGTCATCGTGCTGAAGGGGCTAAAGACACACCCAGTTAAGCCGGTATCACACGAGCGCTTTTTCCCTCAACATTTATCCTTAACACTGGTCTGGCAGCTAATGAGGTCAACATTTATAATATTCCTGTCACCTAAATTCATCCATCATCAGTCTAGTTTCCGATACCAGGGCACAATATTCCACTAATGTTACTAGAAAAATTTTGATCATCAAATGTTGACTATAAAAGGTCTCGTGTGATACCCCCCTCAGTCTGCTTCCTTCAGTCAATGTGTACGGTTTTGTATGTGTCTTTTGCTACTCAAATAATGACTTCACGGTATATTTACAATAGTGATGTCTGTCACCACGTCCATAATTGTGTAAATGTGAGAACTAAATTAAAATATAATGTGTGTACTACCTGGTGAGAGAGTAAGGAGTACGGAACTTTACTTCAGGCACGGTTGCACTAATAAGTCATGTCTCAGCTGTCATGAAGTTTGGCTCGCTCTGTCCTGTATTAATATCTGTCAGATGTTGAATAGGGCAGGAAAGTGTAGGAAAATCTTTGTATCTGACTCGAAATGAAGAAATCAAGTTTAGATCTTCCTGAATAACAAATTGATCGAAATATACTTGGTGCCGATACATCACGTATTTGGCTGACTGTGCATAGTGTTTACCTTTGGTGCTTAATATTTTGTAAACTGTAATGCCGCACGTCATGTGTGTGTGTGTGTGTGTTTGTGTGTGTGTGTGTGTGTGTTAACATAGTGGCGTGCTGTATATATCTGGTTTCACCCCCTTGCCTCTCATAAAACCCTTAACCCTTTCTGTACCGGCGACGTCTTTTACATTTATTTTAGCTATATCAAGACGATTGTGTGCAGTTTAAGAATGATCTGTGGCAGTAGAAAGGGGGAAGATAGTTCAAAGCCTGTTAATTGCTGGGAGCCTTTTTTAAACGTGACTAAAATCGTGTAATAGTAGCCAGGTTAAAGTTACATGACGTTGCGGGTACAGCAGGGGTTAAGGCCAACGACAGGGCCACCATTATCTTAGAATATACTGTACAACGCAGATGAACCAACACCACATATTATAATATATGACAAACTCCATATAATTATACATGTTAACTATTTCCCCTTTGATATCGTGGGTAAGATTACGCGTCACCTTGGTTGTTGCAAGTCAAACGTCTAGGTGAAGGAATGTTGTAAAGATTTTGTAGTTCCATAATGTTATCACTGGTGAATTATTACTATAGGTAGCGCCTACGAACTTGACAAAAATCTTGATCCCTGACCTCTTCGTAACTCAAAAGGACCTTGATGAAACTGGCTTTAAATATCCACATCAATTTACTGGTGGACTCTTCCCAAATGATAAATATGTCAGCCCGATTGCTTTTATTCTTTCTGAGTTATAAGAAGTTAAGGGGTCAAGATTGTTGGCGCTACCTACTGTATAGTGACAAATGCCAATACTATTTACCAATGTAACGCAATGGTTATATATATGGCTACTTTGCTCCATTACAAAAGTATTAGCACAAATCAAGCTATCATCTTGCATCACGTACCTAGCCAGTTATATGCGTAGTACTAAATAAATCACTGAACATGCCCCGGTTAGAAACAAACACCCTTCTCCCTCATATGTATCACTATTATTATTTACATTTTCAGATGTTCGCTTCTTAGTTTGCCGATTTGAATACCATTCGCCTAATTTATTTTGCCATTAACTCTTCCTGCCATTTAGATGTCGATTTCTTCCTGGCGAACGATAACAAGCTTGCAATTTAGGAGAACATTTCTTCTTGATCAATGTGTACAGTTTTTGGTAGAAAAATGTCCCGGCCTAAAGCCAGTTTATCCTAACTTACAGGTTCGCTATCGCTCGCCAGGAAAAAATCGACAATATATGGGGCAAAAGGTCTTAAAATCGCCAAATCATGGGTCGAACGTTATAAAATGTTGGCCTTTAGCCGGAACATTGATCTACCGAGATTATTAGCTGCAGAGGTTATCGTTCAAGATTGCTGGCCTAATTATAGTTAAGGGGAGATGGGTAGTTTTTCTGGACACATTTTCCCTCATGTTTAGCCCCATTAGTATTTATATTTTAAGACGTTCGGCCCATTCCTTTGTCGAATTTAAGATGTTTCGCCCATTATATTTGTCATTCGTGTCATTTAGGTGTCGATATTTTCCTGGCGAGCGATAGCGAGTCTGTAATTTTGGAGAAATTGGCCTTTGGCCGGGATAATTTTCTGCCGAAACAATGTACAAATATATTCTTGAAGGGGGATCCTGGTTTTGTTATTGTTTTATTTGTTTTATTTAAGTCTGATGAAGGTCTAGGGATAACACTAGAATAATAATAAATACATGAAAAAATCGATCAAAAAATGAACCATCTCCCCTTAATAGACTTTAGATAGAGAACGGCAGTGTAGCTACAGCTAAAATATCATGGTAGTTTAGGCAGGGAAACATAGCTGGAATAAGGCACTGCAGGGTTGGACAGGAAAGGTATGACACAGGCAGGGTATTTATGCCGGTGTCACAAGAGCAGTTTTTCGGGGCATTTTTCGATGAGCAAGTTTCGTTCTCGAATTATTATTAGGCTCTATCACATTGGAATCGGAAACTAAACTAAAGGTAGATTATGTTAGGTGGCTCATTTCTGATTAAACATAAAGTATGAAGATGCCATACTACAGTTGCCCGTATTAATTGGCGGAAAATAGCTCGTGTGACAACGGCTTTATGCACAGATAAATAGCATAAGGCCGTGCGCTAAGGCAGAGCAGGGTGAGGCAGTGCAGGGTGAAGCAGTGCAGGGTAAGGCAAGGCAGAATAAAAGAGGGTAAGACAGGGCAGAGCAAAGTAAGTCAGGGCAGGGTAAGAGAGATTAGGGCAAGGTAAGGCAGGGCAGGGTAAGAGAGGGTAGGGCAAGGTAAGGCAGGGCAGGATAAGAGAGGGTAGGGTAAGGTAAGGCAGGGCAGGATAAGAGAGTGTAGGGTAAGGTAAGGCAGGGTAGGGTAAGGTAAGTCAGGGCAGGATAAGAGAGGGCAGGGTAAGGTAAGGCAGGGCAGGATAAGAGAGTGTAGGGCAAGGTAAGGCAGAGCAGGGTAAGAGAGGGTAGGACAAGGTAAGTCAGGGCAGGATAAGAGAGGGTAGGGTAAGGTAAGGCAGGGCAGGGTAAGAGAGGGTAGGGTAAGGTAAGGCAGGGCAGGGTAAGAGAGGTTAGGGCAAGGTAAGGCAGGGCAGGGTAAGAGAGGGTAGGGTAAGGTAAGTCAGGGCAGGGTAAGAGAGGGTATGGTAAGGTATGTCAGGGCAGGGTAAGAGAGGGCAGGTCAAGGTAAGGCAGGGCCTTGTGAAGAGAGGGCAGGCCAAGGTAAGGCAGGGCAGGGTAAGAGAGGGTAGGGCAAGGTAAGGCAGAGCAAGGTAAGAGAGGGTAGGGCAAGGTAAGTCAGCGCAAGGAAAGAGAGTGTAGGGCAAGGTAAGGCAGGGCAGGATAAGAGAGTGTAGGGTAAGGTAAGTCAGGGCAGGATAAGAGAGGGTAGGGCAAGGTAAGGCAGGGTAGGGTAAGGTAAGGCAGGGCAGGATAAGAGAGGGTAGGGCAAGGTAAGGCAGGGCAGGATAAGAGAGGGTAGGGTAAGGTAAGGCAGAGCAGGGTAAGAGAGGGTAGGACAAGGTAAGTCAGGGCAGGATAAGAGAGGGTAGGGTAAGGTAAACCAGGGCAGGGTAAGAGAGGGTAGGGCAGGGTAAGGTAAGGCAGGGCAGGGTAAGAGAGGTTAGGGCAAGGTAAGGCAGGGCAGGGTAAGAGAGGGTAGGGTAAGGTAAGTCAGGGCAGGGTAAGAGAGGGTAGGGTAAGGTAAGGCAGGGCAGGGTAAGAGAGGGCAGGTCAAGGTAAGGCAGGGCAGGGTAAGAGAGGGCAGGTCAAGGTAAGGCAGTGCAGGGTAAGAGAGGGCAGGTCAAGGTCAGGCAGGGCAGGATAAGAGAGGGTAGGGCAAGGTAAGTCAGGGCAGGTTAAGAGAGGGTAGGGTAGGGTAGGGCAGGGCGGGGCACGGGGCAAGGTGGTACAAGACTGACGTGAGGTTAATACTAAGCATTCAACACCTGACCTGTGCCGGGTGGTGGTACAAGTTCCCACACCTCTTGTAAACTGATCTATCTCACTAGCGCGCGCGCGCTCTCTCTCTCTCTCTCTCTCTCTCTCTCTCTCTCTCTCTCTCTCTCCATCCTCCTAGCTCTCTCTCTCCTCTAGCTCTCTCTCTCTCCCTCCTGTGGTATTCTATGTGGACCACTTCTCCCTCATGCTTATAGCCTTCGTTAAGTTTTTGATATTCTAGAGACGTTTGCCCCATTGGTTTGTCAAAAAATTGACTACCGACTAATGCACAAAATTTATCTTGAAAGGTGCGTCTTAGGTAGGTATTTTCTTAACATTTGATGGAGATCGAGGGTAAGAAGAAACTAAAAGTTATATAAATAAATAAAATACAATTATCCCCTACACCCATACTGACCAGCAACACTTCATATCCTATGGAGGTCGAGTGTCAATTAACAGTTAACCCGGTCCTCCTTCAAATAAACAACAAGCACTTATGCCAGTTAAGGCAGTAAACTATAGTTATTATAAGCAGTGGTGGCAGAATCGTGATCTCTATATCCATATAAAAAGGAGCTAGAAAGCAAATAAGCTGCAAAGTTCAATACATACTCCTGTTTTAAAAACTGGGGAAAATGCCCAAATGGTTAGAATTATTTACTTGATTCCGCTAGTCGATTTTTAGTTGTTATTGTTGTTTTTGTTCCCCAGGGCTGTCTGGCCGAACAGCCCCAAGGTCTCGAGCAAGGGCCAAGGCCATAAACGAGCGCCCCCACAAAACCCCTCCTGCTTCTTCCCATCTAAAAGCCCCGGTGGTGACCGAAAGCCACTCCAAGGCAGGGAGCTAAGGAGGGTGCGGGAAATGGCCCGGGAAACCAAAGCCCCACCCAAGAGGCCCTGTGCCCCTCAGCAATTATGAAGGGAAAGTTGATGGGGCAAGGGAAAAATGTTGACGGCTTTGGCTCCCAATACTGCCAACTTCTAGAGTTGGACAGTAGGGAAGGCCAATCCACGGAAAAAGACATAGCCGTCACTTGAGATCTAGAAAGATATATAAGTAATAAGGAAACAGTCAAGAGGTAAGCTATGGGTATGGCAGAGATCGCTCAGCTCTCAACTCTGATTAGACCAGTCCCATCACCACTCGCTTTTTAGTTATAGAGGGCTAGTGGTCACTATTAGAATTAGCCTCCACTATAACGAATGGACTCTAGCCTGAGCTTTATTAATACATGATTTGGCATGTATGTTAATTATTCGGAAATGCAGATAGCATTCCTTTATAGATTGGGTGAAATTTGAAGATCTCTCATTGTGACTTCTTCTAATTCGGAAAACAATTTTCCCTTTGTAGTTCCCAAGGGCCTTCCTAACGCGAAGGTCTTTGACATAACTAAACTAATCTTTGTTTTTCTATGTATTATTTTCCCCTGTTACTGCAACACATTCTCACCAAATCTAATATAGTAATTCCTTTCATTGTAAATTCCCAGTGTTGATTAAAATGCCATTGCAAATGAAAAATGAATTAAAATGGATAATCTACAAAATGCCTATTAACCGTCATCCGGTGTAGTAATGCTAGGTAATAAAAAATAAAAACGTTGGTTTTGGTGTTTTAAGAGATGTAGACTATATGTGGTAAACTATCGTACTGTATATAATATGGGTTTTTAAGAACAATTTATTCATAAACTGACCACCAAACATCACCCAACACCCTTGTTTCATCACAGTGGGTGTATTAATATATAAAGCCATACTTATTTAGGCAAAGAGAATTATGAAGGATGTAAAAGTACCAGGTTATTTTACAATCTTCCCCCCATCGTTGGGTCCAAGATTAAAGTGTTGAATATGAACCTTGGACTGTGTTCCGGTGTGGTTGAAGGGTGGGCGTCTGTGGGTCACAAACCGTCTATATTAAAATTATGTTAGATTAACAGTGTCTACATGTCTAGTAATTATTATTACACGGTAGTACCTCGTTTCTCCAGACAACAACAACACTGCAGTCATCTTAATGAGTTTCTCCTATCTGTATAATCTGATTATCCTAAGATGCAATAATATTTCCTATCAATGGAGGGAAGCAAGAATTTATTTACGAGGTAATGTATTAAAAGGCTAAGTTGAGGATAACTGAACCTTTAGAATTTTGGAAAGTGGCCACATCTGATAACAGACAATTCTGCTGTAACAACTACTAAGGCAGCTTAACGGAAGACTGCCTCCAGTTCCACGGTTGACATCAGAGGAACACAAAATTCTAACAAAAACCAACGTCTGAGGGCAGATTTTAAGAGCCATGACTAGGTGAAAGTTATAACGATATATGAAGACGGGACTGCGGAGCGAAGAAACCAAATCCTCCTTCGTGCCTTGGCAAAAAACAAAACCCCCTGCAAACTTGTTATCTCAGGAGAGGATCCAAGGTGCAAACCTTCGGGATCTGCACAGTTCTGACAGGAACTACCGGACAACATAACAAACTCCCTTTCCATTATTTCATTTCATGAACCCTATAGCGAAATGGACGAGGGACGCGAGGATATTGTACCATAAATAAGGAAAAGCTGGACTGTCACACAAACAAACAGACAACAACAATATGATAGAGAGTCTGAAAGAAGGCACATCCATTCCGGAAACTTACCCAACGGGGTGCAAAACTTCACAGATATTACGCAGTAAATCTAAGTGAGGAACAGCCAAAACAAGCCTTTCAAACACCAACAAGCTGGGAATCGGAGAGACGACGCCGAAAGAGAAAGCCCAATAAGTTGCAAGACAAAGAACCCAGCATGGTGGACAACATGTTCAAGTCCTTAATCCTTGTCGAGTAACGGTGACGTCTTCTGTATTCGTCAGGTCGGCTACAACTAGACACTTTTAGGAAGCTTGGGAATTATAATATGGTAGCTAAAAAACGATTTATAGAGATATTCGTAGGCCTTTTACCTGGGTAGGGACTTCTTCCCTCTTCTTGAGCTGATTAAAATCGGCGTCTAATAGTTGCCAGAATATAATGAAAAAGAAGTCATCACGAACTGATATGGGTTAATTTCTGGTACTCTGGTGGCAGAGGGAGTACACCTCGGTAGCTATACGACATCTTAGAGGCTGGACCAAATGCATGCAGTAGGTGTTTCTGCGATCAACACCAGCACCTCAAGAAGTTATACTGTATATGTAACAGACCCGGCACAAAACAGACTCAAAGCCTCGGCAGAGACCACAAACAAAGCTTTTCATATTTGTCAACGTGCAGAATCAAAGACAATACGTAACGGCGGCAGTCAAACATTAGTCCCAAGCCAATAAATTTAGTTTCTGCCACCACAAATGGAGTTGCTCCCCTTTGCTCTTTAACAAAGCAAAACCGTAACAACAAATGTTCAAAAATAATAATAAATATGTATATAAAAAAAAACCTTTGTTGGAATCGCACCAAGAAACATCATGAATTAGAGTACGAATTATAAAACCAATTAGAACAAAAATATGTGGGAAGTTGTGAGGAATGACCGTGAACAGGTTGCCATAAATGATATTCCAGTAATGTTGACTATCTCCTACAACATCTAAAGAAGCAGTCACATTGCCAATCAAACTGTTCCATCACGCTTGTGTTGTGGTTGACAACTTCAATACCCCAAGCATATACAATTTCCGCGGAACACAGCTTAGCTCCACACGAAAATCTGGAGATAAAAAACCCAAGCCAACACGAAAATTGACAGGAGCTGAGCACGTAACTGACTGAAACCTCACTCAACCTAACTTTCAACACCCCAACTGATCATAGCAGACTACTGAAGGTGGTTGTTGTACTGATAGTTTGAAGTATAATAGAGAGGACCAGAGAGAGAGTGAGGTCATAATATGGAAGAGAAATATAATTACAGTTGATTTTTACGTATCAACTATTCGTAATATACCAACTGTCATAGAGGTTATATGTGTGATACGTACTGTGGTATATATGCAAATTGCGCTCAAGGCACCTGGTGAATATTGTTAACAAATCCTAATGTATGAGGAAATGTTCACTATATAATGACTTGCAGCGTGAGTACAGTAATGCCAAAACACCAATCAGTATGCATTGGAAGCTATTAATTACCAATAAACAGAATGATCAAAGAATTTTGGTTTCTTCTCTTTGAATCAGGGGGATTCAAAGTGGTTTTTTTTGGCATTCCTCAGAATCATATGGAGCCGAGGCCTCGTGAAACGTTTAAGGGTGAGGCTTATTTTTTTGGGGTATCTACTTATTATTATTTTTTTTTTTTTTTTTTCTTATCTTCCCACAAGGCTCCCGTCCCTGGAGTACTTCGTCTCGGTGAACGCTGTCCAAGTCGTCTACTTACCTTGATTATTTTCTACAGTATGACCAGTAGCGTGAGGGCGTAGTCAACCAGTCGTTCAGGGAAGTACTCTCCCAGGGAGAGATGACGTTTACAATATAAGCTATTGCTAGAATATCCTAGACGGTGTCCTGTTTCAAAAAACACAACTCTACAACCTTGGCCCACCTGGCCTTCCTTTGGTTAACGTCTTCCTTCGGTAACCCTACGATCGGTTACACAAGTAAACAATTTTAGTTTGCTTTTAACCCGGCCAGAGCTGATAGGCCTCCACGGAAAGGCTTCATATAGGGAACGCGATAGGCCTCACGGAAGCAGGACCATAAAAAAAGCCTTCCATGAAAAAAAAAAGGGCCTATCAAAACCAAAGGAATTTGTCTATAGGTGAGATAATTCCCCTCCAGTACTCATCGATGTCAATCGCCCTCACCCCTCTCCCCTCATTTACCCACCTTATTCCACCCTCCCTCCCCTCCTCAATTATCACCTATAGTTTCCTATATGATGCATCATTTATCGGTTATTTTTCTCTCCCGCGATAATGTAGCACAAGTGGGTTGCATTAAAAGATCGTTATGCAACACCCAGACCACCGGCACACACCGCCCCGCTCTCCTCAGTTGACTCCCAGACAGCGAGGGGGAAGGGGCCTGTCTCTCTCTCTCGCATTGAGAGTATGAGGGTGCCGGGTGGCCAATATCATCGCGTTTCACCACCCAAATGCTTTCCCGACTTATGTTAGCACTCTTGAAGGTGCATATATACATCCTATATGTAAAAATAAAAAGCCATACCGAAAAACATAAGAATGGTTTATATGGTGACAAATATAACGAATTCTGGCCGAATACAGGGCTTAGAAATGCACACAGAACTTTACCCTAGAACTACATCTATATCGCGCTTGTCAGTGTTAAGATACACACACTGGGTTTCTTACACAAAAGCCTATACCCCATACACTGACTAAGGCTGATGTTCTTCCTATTTATCTGGAACGAAGGTTTTAAATGCTTTGAGTTCAGTATTTGTTGTTCCACAAAATCCTAGAAAACATGGAGCATGAGTAGCGTTTCAACCTCGTACCGTAGTTTGTCTTGGAATCATGGCCTTACTGGATTATTGCTTATGTTTGCAAAATTATCCGTATGGATTCTCTTGCACTGGCAGACAACAACAGTACGGCGGATCTAAGGTCGCATTTGCAAGATGAACTAGTTGCAACTGTCCAGCATGGCCTGAGTTGATTACACT
>CM064488.1:14908087-15043404 GCA_032716605.1 Paralithodes platypus | reverse complement strand
CTGAATGTTGGGTGGAAACGGGTGTGTGATGTCCCCGTGGTTGTTTACTGTATATGGATGGAGTCATGAACGAAATATTAGGAAGAGCAGTGGATGTTGGTGTATAACTGATAAGGGAGGGAAACGATTGGAAGCTATCTGTAGCTGTTTGCTGATGATACAGCTCTGATGAGCGATAATTAATGGGAGTTGCAGGGTCTGGTAAATATGTTTGGAACAGTGTGCGAAAACATAATCTGAAGGTAAATGCGGGGAAGAGGAAGGTTATGATCTTCGAAAGGGGTGAAGCCATATATTGTGAGGTGAAGTTGAACGGGCAAGCTATGGAGATTGTCAGTTCATTTAAGTATCTGGGCAGTGTGTTGAGTAAAGATGGGAGTATGGATGAAGAAGTACGGGAGAGGGTGCAACAGGGGAAGAGGGTTGTAGGAATGCTGAAAGCAGTAACAAGAAATAGTGTGGTCAGCATGGAAGTGAAGAAGTAATTGCATGACAGTGTGGTAATCCCGACACTGACTTACGGAAGCGAAGCATGGATGTTGGTGGAGAAACTCAGACCAAGAGTGAGAGGGGTGGAAATGAGTTACTTGAGAAGTGTATGCAGAGTTACATGGAGGGTGTTTGGCAGGGTAGTGATAGAGAGGATAATAAAGGGTATAAAAGTTGCAATAGGAGAAGAGCAGTGCGGTTTTAGGAGGGGAGGAGGGTGCATGGATCTTATTTTTGCAGTAAGACAGGTATGCGATAAGTATTTAGAAAAGTATAAGGAGATACTTTGGGCTTTTACAGATTTGGAAAAAGCGTATGATCATGTGGATCGAGAAGCAATGTGGAAGATGTTAAGAGTTTATGAAATTGGAGGAAATTTATTAAGAGCAGTTAATAGTCTTTATGAAGGGAGCTGAGCATGTGTTAGAGTAGGAAATAATGAGTTGAGTGAATGGTTCGAGGTAAATGTGGATTTGCGACGGGGTTGTGTAATGTCACCATGGCTGTTTAATATATTTATGGATGGTGTGATGAGGGAAGTGAAAATTAGAACTATGGGTAGAGGAATGGGTTTAGTAGGAGAGAATGGTAGAGATTGGGAGTTGAATCAGTTGCTGTTCGCTGATGACACAGCGTTGGTGGCGGATTCTGAGGAGAAATTGCAGCGGGTAGTCAAAGAGTTTGGTGTGCTTTGTGGGAGGAGGAAGCTGAAGGTGAACGTCAATAAAAGTAAAGTGATGGTATGTAATAGAGGTGATCGTAGGGTGACTCTAGATGTGAGGCTGGATGGGGAATTATGGGAACAAGTTGAGTGTTTTAAATATTTAGGAGGAACGATAAGCAGGAATGGAGGTATGGAAATGGAGGTAAAACAGAGAATATGTGAAGGAAGGAAATTTTTCAGAGCAATGGGAAGTATGTGGAAGGTGAGAAATCTCGGAATGAAAGTTAAAAGTTCAATGTATCAAGGAATTGTTGTGCTGACAGTGATGCATTGGGCTGAGACATGGGCTCTGAAGGTAAAGGAGAGAAGAAAGCTGGATGTGACGGGGATGAGCTGCTTGAGGAGTATGTGTGGAATTAATTGTAGAGACAGATTGAGGAATGAAGAAATACATAGGAGAGTGGGGCAGCAGGAACATTTGTCGGTCAGAGTGGACAGAAGGGTGCTGAGCTGGTATTGTCATGTTGAACGAATGGAAGATGAAAGGTTTACAAAGAGAATATGTGAGTCAGATAGAAGGGGAGATAGAGGAGTAGGAAGACCCCATTGAGATGGAGAGACTGTGTAAAACAAGCTTTGGGTAATAGAAGAATGACTATAGATCAGGCAAGGGAAGTGGTAATAAACAGGAATGAATGGAGAATGCTTGTGAATAGATGAGTGAAGACTTGGTCATTTGGGAGAAGGGGATGGGCTCCAGTTGGACTAGATAATAGTCTGTCAGGCACCTGGTTGTTGTTGTTGATCCCCAGGCTGTCTGGCCGAGCAACCCCAAGGTCCCGAGCAAGGCCAAGGCCATAACCGAGCGCCCCCACAGAACCTTCCCAGCTTTACCACTAAAGATTGCCCAGGTGACCGAAGCCGCTCCCAGGTGAGGGGCTGAGGAGAGTGCAGAAACGCCCGGGACACCGAAGCCCCTCCCAGGGCCTGTGCCCCACAACAGTTATGAAGAGAAAGTTTAGGGGTAAGGAAAAAAAGATGAGATCCGTCTCAGAGAGGGCAGCGGCGGAGGGGATCATCATCCCACGGGCTTACACCCCCCGGGCCAATGCCCCCCATCCGCAGCCCCCATTGTAGTGCCACCCAAACAGGCGATGTCGCCAGCACCTAGAAGCGAAAGTAGTACAGACAGAAACAGCTAAGGTAGGGTAGATGATGCCAAACCTCACTCTGGATAGGACCAGCCTGTCACCATACATCACATGGTTAACCCTTTCAGTACCAGGGATATTATATCATCATATTTTGGCAATTATTAGACGATTGTGTTTAACATAGGGGGATTTGTGATAACTAAAAGGATTAATTTAAATAGTGCGTTGCCTTTTCAGGGTTACAGATCCTTCTGAAGCTTTTTTTAAATCATCTAATTGTTGCCAGAATATAATAAAAAGGACGTCACCGGTATTGTGCGGGTTAATCTATTGATGTTATTATCGTGTAACTTACATTATGTTGAATTAGTGTTTAGTTTTACTCATGACTGTTGACATAAAGCGAGCCAGAGTCAAAGTTATGTCATCATAAAATAAGAAACCCTACAGTATAAATGCGATTGCCCACAAGTTCACACAGATACATTACTCCCAGCCAGACGACAACCTGTAAACAAATATATCTTGGAATGTGACTACGGTTGGGTACTGGGAAATATATCGGAGAGAGAGAGAGAGAGCACTGGAGGGGAGGGGGGGAGGGGGGGTCGTCAACGATGTCTGGGTATTGGGAATGCGCTTGTTTATTGGAAACCCCCTGATAATTGTGGCTTGAGGACGGAGGAAAGTTGTCTGTAGTGGTGGTGGTCCGAGAGGTTGAGAGGACCGATCCGTTTGGGGGTTGGAGGTGTTGGTGGACTAAAGGTGGTGATGTGTACATTGTCTGAGGCAACTGGTGATTGGATGGGGATTGTGTGTGAAGGGGAGTGACATGTTGAGGTGGGAGGCCAGGTAGTGTTTGTTTTTGGATTTGGGGTTCAGGATGTCTAAGGTTGGTGGAAATTGTTGTTCAGGAAAGTATGGTTGCGTGTGTGTCAGATCGTCCCCGGCCGTATATGTTACCGCTTACCCTGAAAAGTGTGTTTATCTGGTGTAGAAACGGTGTTCATTTGTTAGAAGGCAGGTGTGGAGGAGAAGAGAGAGAGAGAAAGGGAGGGGGGGAGGGGGGGAGAATGTAGGGAGATAATAGTGGGTGGTGGGAGGTGAAAGGAGTCTGATAGGGGAATGGGGGACGGGGTGGGGGGGGGGGGGCGTGGAAATAAACCACACTGCTTCTGGTCATTTAGTTATCCACTTCTGTGCCGTGAACAAGTGATCACATTCGCTTTGTGTGGCTGCTTTCCTTATCTCGGGATTAATACAATTGTACCCATTATACATTTGTATTTATCGTGTGCGGTGCTTGGGTCATTGTACCCATTATACATTTGTATTTATCGTGTGCGGTGCTTGGGTCATTGTACCCATTATACATTTGTATTTATCGTGTGCGGTGCTTGGGTCATTGTACCCATTATACATTTGTATTTATCGTGTGCGGTGCTTGGGTCATTGTACCCATTATACATTTGTATTTATCGTGTGCGGTGCTTGGGTCATTGTACCCATTATACATTTGTATTTATCGTGTGCGGTGCTTGGGTCATTGTACCCATTATACATTTGTATTTATCGTATGCGGTGCTTGGGTCATTGTACCCATTATACATTTGTATTTATCGTGTGCGGTGCTTGGGTCATTGTACCCATTATACATTTGTATTTATCGTGTGCGGTGCTTGGGTCATTGTACCCATTATACATTTGTATTTATCGTGTGCGGTGCTTGGGTCATTGTACCCATTATACATTTGTATTTATCGTATGCGGTGCTTGGGTCATTGTACCCATTATACATTTGTATTTATCGTGTGCGGTGCTTGGGTCATTGTACCCATTATACATTTGTATTTATCGTATGCGGTGCTTGGGTCATTGTACCCATTATACATTTGTATTTATCGTGTGCGGTGCTTGGGTCATTGTACCCATTATACATTTGTATTTATCGTGTGCGGTGCTTGGGTCATTGTACCCATTATACATTTGTATTTATCGTGTGCGGTGCTTGGGTCATTGTACCCATTATACATTTGTATTTATCGTGTGCGGTGCTTGGGTCATTGTACCCATTATACATTTGTATTTATCGTGTGCGGTGCTTGGGTCATTGTACCCATTATACATTTGTATTTATCGTGTGCGGTGCTTGGGTCATTGTACCCATTATACATTTGTATTTATCGTGTGCGGTGCTTGGGTCATTGTACCCATTATACATTTGTATTTATCGTGTGCGGTGCTTGGGTCATTGTACCCATTATACATTTGTATTTATCGTGTGTGCGCGGTCATTTGCGTGTTTGGGTCTTGTACCCATTATACATTGTATTTATCGTGTGCGGTGCTTGTGTCATTGTACCCATTATACATTTGTATTTATCGTGTGCGGTGCTTGTCATTGTACCCATTGTGAGTGATGATTGTTGGTGAAGGTGGTGATAATCCGTAAGGTTAGTATCGTAGGAGTGTATTAAGCTGTTGGTTAATATCACCGAGGCTTGAATGTCAATATAATAATCTCGTTATAACGTACTGGTATATTATTAGCCCAATACATTGAACATGCTTATCAAGTATTCTATGTTTTAACACCATTAGTTTACAGTAAGTATTATAAATATATCTTAAATAATAATCATATTCACTTTAGGTCAGTACGAAGCAGGCAACCTTGAAACTACAGACGGCCTGAGCCAATGTTAATTAAGTTGATCGTTCACGTTCTGGCTACATCAAAGGTAGTTGAGCGGGGCTTCAATAGCTATAATCGTGGTAACATTCAAGACAGCTAGAGCCGCCTTATTTACCAAGTTTATTTATATTTTGTCCAAGGAATATAGTGTTTAATTGTTGTTTATCATGGTTTGAGTGGAGGATTTGCATTAATTTATCCATTATTCATTAATCTGAAGATACTCCGTCAAATGGTTATTTTTCGGTGTAATCGGGTTTTTCAAGTGTCGATAACGAAATTCCTCCATGCGGACTATAATGAGAAAAATATGGCGAGTCTATTGGTCCCTATTTTCCCTAATAGATTATTTCTAATAGGGCTGCGAAAGAGGTCTTGAATATTATCGCAAGCTGCACACGTCATTCTATTATCTCATTTACCAACAAAAATGAGTACATTTTGTACATCGATGACACTTAGAATAATAGTGTCCTTGGCACAGAAGCAGGTGAAATATTTCACTTATGTGGCTTCTTTAACAACGTTTACGGCTGGTGATTCTGGCCCGGGTGGATACAATACCAGAGGGGGCAAGACAAAGTTATATCGTGTTAGCAATTCTGGGGTGAGAGTTATGTGGAGTAAGTAGGGGGAGAAATTGGAGAAGGGGGGATGAGCTGTGAACGGTGGGGTTGTACAGTCACTCATAAACATTTGTAGACCCCCACGTTAGAGTAGGTTTAAAAATGGATTGTTCTTTAGTAGGTACCCTGGAGACAGCCTGGGGCTCAGCACAGGATGGGTGGGGTGAGAAGGAAGGGAGGGTGTGTATGAGATGGGGTAGTGGAGGAAACTATCGAACTGCCAATTTCTTTTTACATAACGCAATATTTCACACTATTTTAATTGTCTACAGTTATTATTTTATTTATCCATCTCTATAACTTAATTAATAGTGGATTCACTTTATATTACTGTATATAACTGTATCGTTGGCTATGCGAGCATACCTAGAATTGTCTCTATATTGTTTTTCTCATTGTTCACCCATCCAACTCACTCTCTGACTCTCTCTCTCTCTCTCTCACACACACTATATCTTCCAGAAAGTTATAAGCTGATTATCTGTTATATTTAGTTTTGCTTTATTTCTTATCTGATTAATCATAATTCTTGCCGATATTGCAAAATTCCCTTTTACTTTCACACACAACTCGTATAATTTGTTATTTAAATATATCTGATAATCATTGCGCTTCACTTTACAAATACAAATAAGTTTGTTGCTAAATGTTCTTGTTATTATTTCCATGCAACATTCTATATATTTTCTAGATTTATTATAACATTAACTAAAGAATGAATATACCACAGAAAAGTTACAACTGTTTGATGGATTTTTAATACATTTTCCCAAATACATTGACAACGTATGCCATTTGTTAGTGTATACAGAATACACTATGCTCACATTTCTATCCATTTACGGGTATCATCTGGTGTATTATCTATCCACCTATGCAGCTGTCTAGCTATACATTTGTTTAACTATAAACTCACCAAGCCATTTGTTTAACTATTGTGTCTATCTATCCGTTTGTCTAGCTGTACTGTATATCCATCTGTGTAACTATTGATTTTTCTAACTATTCACCCACGTACCAACCTGTCTCGATAATTAGCCATTCACCTCCATAATCATTAATTTGTAGACTATCCACCCTTATGTATTTATATGGATTACACATCACTAAGCCACACTATATCTAACAACTGATTTTGAATAAGTATACTTTTTGTCAGTCCGAAATCACGTTTTTGTGTTTAATTTCGACAATCCAGCTATGAGAGACGTTTTACGTGAGTCATATGTTGATTCAACTTATTGTAATATGGTATTCAAGAATACACATTTCTATTCACAGTTGTTATATTCAAATAAGACGAATCATTTTGAAAGTTGTAGACACATGTCTCATCAACTCGCTGTAATGTCGAAAATGAAATTTCGGACTGACAGCAGGTATAAAGCATTGCTTCTGTGGGTATTTTTGGCAATTAACTTGAAGGCTGGTCATCCCCCAAGGAATCAATTGAAAAGCAGTATAATATGGTATTTGTTGGTATCTAGCTAAGAAAGTTTCTTGACAACATACTATGCCGCTTCCTTAGACACAATCGCTCTCAACATAATGACACAAGCTTCATAATGATTGTGAAAATCTTATGAAATACAAGCACGCATTCAGGCAAATGCAGTAGCTACTTATAACAGATTTATCTAAGTCTTTCAGAATTTACTCGATGAACATTAGTCAGGTTACGAGTTTTGCTTTCTTCTGACAACGATGTGGCACGAACTTTTACCCGAGACTTGAGTGTTTGTGAGTCACTCTCAAGATAATTGGATTTTTTCACTGAATATATTGCATACATAATATTGTCCGTAATGCAGATGCGTCATGGAAATCCATAACGGATAGTATGTTGCGATTATAAAATACATCATGGACGAATGAACTTCATCCATTAACCCTTACAATACCCTGTTGTGTTTCTAAAAGTGTTAAGAGTGTGCTGCTAATCAGAATTAGGTGTTGCACTATCTTTATATATTGAGCTATCGCTTCACCCTTCTTATATCGTATTATAGCCAAGTGTGTGTGTGATCTTAAGAGCAGAGATGACCCTGTAATGTTGTAAACTAAGGGATTGTGTTTTGGTGAACAACGTATACCAACCTCACAAGTTAAGATGTTTGATTAAGGAGTGACTAAAAATCGTGCGCCGGAAAACAAAAGTAGAAATAGGATGATCCTATACAAACAGTATTATAGCTCTATATGAAAAGGCTCTGAACTGTTGGTAAAGATTATATGAATCTGAAGGAGAGGGCAAGTCTTTGGAGAGTAGACCGAGCAACAGCCGCTATGTTGTTTGAGATCAGTATGTTCATCTTTTGTATAATATTAATATTAAGTAATGTCGTGATTAACCCGAAGAGTGCGATAGGCCTCACAGAAGTGTATGTAAGAAGTGTCTGTATTGCGAATGTTATACGCCTGAAAATATTATCAGTTATATTTATATCATACACAATGCATGTAAATAATATAACAAAATAGAGTTCAATAAAGGAATGACGAGGAGACAATGAATACATAAAAAAAGAGGAAGGGGAATAGACAAGACATAATCAACCTCTATGTCTAGGAGGTTTGAACTATATTATACATATAATGATGAAAATTAGAGAAGGATTGTAGCAAAATTATTCAAGTTAATCAAATGTGTAAAGGGAAAGGGAAAATTTGTAGAAAGAAAACGAAGGAAGACCAATAGGAAAAGTGAAGTATACACTGACGTGAAAGAGTTGAAAGATAATATAGTTTATATATATATATATATATATATATATATATATATATATATATATATTTATATATATATTTGTATTTATGTATTCATTTATTAATTTGTTATTTACTAGAGAAAGATTTTCACTGATGGGTGTGATATTTTGATATACATGTATTTCTTGCGTCATAGGCCTACATATGGAAGGACGGGCGAGTGGGAACTAGAATAGTGGATTATATCATTAGGATTATGTTTTCTGTGAGCTGCTGTCTTCGGATTATAATAGCTTGTATGGATAAATAGAGTGATGGATACATTGACGGACATAGGAGTGAATGTGGGTGGTGTTTTGGATGGATGAATGGAGACATGCGTATGTGTGTGTCCTCGAGAGATGTTTTTTATATGTTTTTTTCATATTTCCAAGTATTTAAGATTCTGCCATGATGATTACAAAAATTACATGTTTTCCGCACATCTGTGTAGCTATAGCCCCGAAAAGTCCACATGTTTGCGTTTGTTTGCTGTTTAACCCTTTATAGGAAAGGGATAATTAACATTTTAAGTTGCGTATGATGAAGATTGGTATTGTTACTTCAAATTGAGCAAAACAAAATAGTATTTTGTTCATCTTCTCGGCGATTAGTCAACTATAACAAAAAACACATAATGTTGTTAATATGTCTGTATGAACAAGTGATACAATACTTCATCATACACTACTTATATATTTTTGTTCATTTCCATTTCCTTTAGATATGGATAAACCTCTTCTGTACCAGCGACGTCTTTGTAATTTTATTCTAGTTATATTTAGTCGAATTTGTGCAGTTTAAGAAGGATCTGTGGGAGTATAAAGGGTTAAATTAAATGAGATAGTTGAAAACCTATTACTTGCTGGAGGCCCTTTTTAAACTAAATAAAATCGTTTAATAGTAGCCAGAATATAGTTAAATGGACGTCACCGGTTCTGAATGGGTTAAATATGGATCAAATTAAACGAAACTTATAGCAACGGCGGACAAAGAAACAACAGAGAATGTGTTGGGGTCTATTTGAAGTATATAGCAACGGCGGACACAGAAAACAACAGAGAATGTGTTGGGGTCTATTTGAAGTATATAGCAACGGCGGACACAGAAAACAACAGAGAATGTGTTGGGGTCTATTTGAAGTATTAAGACTTTTGTTCATAATACGATATTTACCTGTTACTCGCTGTAATGTCCAAAATGAAATTTCGGACTGACAGCAGGTATAAAGCATTGCTTCTGTGGGTATTTTTGGCAATTAACTTGAAGGCTGGTTCTCCCCCAAGGAATCAATTGAAAGGGAGTATAATATGGTATTTGAATGGAAGGTTGAGATAGAGGACACGTGCGACGTGGGAATGTATTGAGCGTCCATCTTATTAATTTGTATTGTATATTTTTTGTTTTCATTCTCCTTTGATTCCCTTAGATATTAAGATGTTTTCTTTAAGTTTGCTTTTTAACTTCTCTCTGTTATCTCTTGCTCCTTCGTTCTCTTCGATTGTTGGCTTTATCCTTTGCCTGTCTCGCTCTGGCACTCTTCCCCAAGTATATCCTCCTTAGCCATACTGTTATCCTGTTTCGTGCTTGTCTCAGAATTGAAACCGAACTATTTTTCTTGATAATTTTCAAGGACACTACATCCGCCCTATTAGAAACAATTTATTAGGGAAAATAGGGACCAATAGACTCGTCATATTTTTCTCATTATAGTATGCATGGAGGAATTTAGTTATCGACATTTGAAAAAACCCGATTACACCGAAAAATAACACAAAAATAGTAGGTCCCGACCGTAAACAAAGCATTGCGCACAATGAATCCTTCGCCCTGAATCTCCTTCTTCTTCTTGTTTTGAATGATGCGGTTGGTGGGATTCAACCAATAAATGGCGCGAGCGTTACTCACAAAAACGAAATACCGGCAACCTGTTTTTGCCCCCTTACAGATCTACATATATGAAGATGACAATAAATCAAGGGGGGGTGAGGGGGGGCAACGCCCCCCTCAACCCATCGTGTATCCAATTTACCCCACAATTTCACTTATCTACTGTAAAAGCGCGATTCACCCAATAAATGGCGCAATTTGACGCTGTATCTTCAGATTGATAGATAATGGGTAAGTTTATGCAAATCCTTCACTCAAACCATGCAAAACGACTATGAAACACTATATTCCTTGAAGAAGAAACAAAAAAACATGGTAAATAAGGCCGATGTAGTCTTGTTGAACGTTACCGTCCTAGGTATCTGAGGTGTATGTTGCTTATGTTGTCTGGACCACAGGCGGGTGAGTGCTTGAGATTGTTGATAATGGGCTTTGTCTTGTTGTTGGTGAAGGGTGCATAGTCAGGGTCTGTGGGGAACTGTCTCTTACGTCGGACGACACGTCTGTTGTCTTGATGGGGGTCTAGGTGGCTGACATATGAAAAGGGTTAATGTGAGTGTTTGCTTGTTGTTTATATGAAGGAATAGAGTCTGCTGTTGTGCTTGCAGCATGTGATTATCTTGTGTTGCTGTTGGAAAGTGTGATGCTGTTCAGTGTTTTGTAGAGTTTTTTGAGGTCTGTTTTGTGATCAAGTGTTTGGAGGTAGATATTTCAATTTAGTGTTTGTTGTTCTAGTATTTTGTTGCTACTCTGTTTGTTGAGTGCTTGGATTTGTTGTGTGATGTCCTGTGTGTGGGTTGCTGGGGAGTGTTTCAGTGTGTCGCATTGTCTGATGAGGTTTTTAATTTCTTGGGTGAAGTTGGGGTTGAGGTTTTTTTCTGTTACCTCTTGGCATGTGTTTCTTGTAAGCATGTTGAATAGTTTTGTTGAATGTGTGAACAACATTGTTAATATTAGTGAAGGGAGTGCTGTTTAGTGTTTCAAAATGTTCTGTCTCATTTGTGAAAGCTTCCCAGTTGGCTCTTTTATAGTTAGTGTATGTGCATCTGTGTCTAGCTGGGGTGAGTCTGGTTTTGGTGGTGATTATCATCGGGAGGTGGTCGGAACCTAAGGCATTTACCATCCTCCAGGATGTTCTGGGGGCCAGTTCTGGGGATCAGCAGGTGATATCTGGAGATAATGGGTGGAAGAGGGCTTGCTGTGGAATATGGGTAATTGGGTATGTTGATGGGTGTCGTTAAGGATGAAAAGGTTATCTGATTAGCGTTGTAGGACCACCCCTCTCTCTGTGTCAGGTTAGTCGACAAGATGAGTGGTGTCATTACCAGCTATTGGGCTGAATTTGTGCCAACATAACCAAATGGCCACTCTTGCCATGTAGTGGACTCCCTGTGTAAGGCTTAGGACGCAGTGTGTGATCAAGGCCATATACACACATATTTATTTGTTCCAGTTAACCTCTAATGCGCGAGCTGTATGTAGTGAACACCCTACTGCCAGGCAGCAATATTAGGCCTAAAATTGTTAGTTTACAATAAATATCGTTAT
This sequence comes from Paralithodes platypus, assembly GCA_032716605.1. NCBI lineage: Eukaryota > Metazoa > Arthropoda > Malacostraca > Decapoda > Lithodidae > Paralithodes > Paralithodes platypus. The sequence continues at coordinate 15,031,590 of CM064488.1, read as the reverse complement.
TACTTATTCATATGTGCCTATTTTACGTTTAACCTAAGAAGTGCGGACCGTATGTAGCCAACACCATGCCCTGGTGCGGACCTATTTCACTGTTTCCATCATTTAAATCGTTATTTTACCATAAATATCATTAATACTTATCCATATGCGCCTATTTTCCGTTTAATATGAAAATATTAACATGTTACAACAATAAAACAAGTGGAAAAAGTGTTTGGCTGGTCAAAATCGCGAAATGAGAGCGAGAGTTCATTCATCAAGTGTGAGCCAGCCTGGCCTACATCCACCCCTCACGATGCCTGGAGAGACACTAACGTCTCTCTCCTTATCTCTTGCGCTTTCTCACGCTTGGTAACACATATGACCACGCCCTGCTAGCAACTCACTATTGTTAGCACGAAAATATACCTCAGAATAAGGGAATAACAGGGAAAATAGGTGATAATTGAAGGGGGAGGGAGGGAAAGGGGGGAAGGAGGGGATGTGGAGGAGTGATATGTGGCATGGCCAAAGGGCAAAAACAAAAATAAATAAATTAAACAAAAAAATAATAATAAAAAGTTTCAAATCTACTGGGGTGTTTTAAATGTTTTTTTTTTAGGCCTAGGATCATAAGAGTCTTCCTGCAGTGGCCCAGTAAAACTCATAAGAGTCTCCCCTCACTTGATGGGTTAATATGAAGATATTAACATGCAACAGTAATAAAACAAGTGGGAATAGCATTTGGGGTGTGTAAATTGCAAATTATTGCTGACCGTCCAGTTATGAAATGTGAGGTGGATGCGATGTATACCCTCCCTCTTCGAAGCCTAGAAGCAGACTGAATCTCTCTCTCACACTCTCTCTCTCACCACGCACTCGATAGGCGCAGGAACACGCCTTGGAACCGGATTGAAGATGTTGGCGCGGTAAATAACGTATATGTAGTCCTATTTCTGAATCATAACTACCGGTACTCTAAGCTCTTTATTTACCGAGTTGGGTACGTATGTAGTCCTAGTTCTGAATCATAACTACCGGTACTCTAAGCTCTTTATATACCGAGTTGGGAACGTATATGTAGTCCTAGTTCTGAATCATAACTACCGGTACTCTAAGATCTTTATTTACCGAATTGGGTAAATATACGTACCCAATTCGGTAAATAAAGATCTTAGAGTACCGGTAGTTATGATTCAGAACTAGGACTACATATACGTTCCCAACTCGGTATATAAAGAGCTTAGAGTACCGGTAGTTATGATTCAGAACTAGGACTACATACGTACCCAACTCGGTAAATAAAGAGCTTAGAGTACCGGTAGTTATGATTCAGAACTAGGACTACATATACGTTCCCAACTCGGTAAATAAAGAGCTTAGAGTACCGGTAGTTATGATTCAGAACTAGGACTACATATACGTACCCAACTCGGTAAATAAAGAGCTTAGAGTACCGGTAGTTATGATTCAGAACTAGGACTACATAATACGTCCCCAACTCGGTAAATAAAGAGCTTAGAGTACCGGTAGTTATGATTCAGAACTAGGACTACATATACGTACCCAACTCGGTAAATAACGAGCTTAGAGTACCGGTAGTTATGATTCAGAACTAGGACTACTTTTACATCCCCCAACTCTCATTACAAGGCAAATCTAGCTCAACCTTAGTTCTCTTCAATATTCGATAAAGGTGTTGTACATCCCTCATTTTGCCTCTCGCCTCTGCTAGATTGTACAAATTACACACCTCTATAGGCTAAGTTAAGCTGTGCTGTGAAATATCGGCATTACTTTGTCCTGCAACAAACTCAAACTACCGCTACCACTACTTTCCCTCACACGCGTTGTAGATAATGTTCTCAACAGTTATCCTTACATAAAGATAGCAAGGACCCTTTGAGTCTGTACTGATCGTACTTGCTGGAAAAGTTTGACAGGGAAAGTTACTCAATATCTTCATAAGAGACACTTGCTAAAGACAATTGCGTCAATAATCACCATATTTCACATACAGAAATGTGTGAAGTTTACACCACAGGTTATTATGTAGTAGAGACAATACCCTTAACATGAGTTCCATGTACCCCCCCCCCCCTTAATATATTTTGCAACCACTATCACTACCATTAACTCCACCTATTCCACTACTACGGTTACCGCTATACTCTCTTACTCCACCAATATCACTACCATTACCACCCCTTCCACTACTACGTTACCGCTATACTTTCTTACTCCACCAATATCACTACCATTAACTCCACCTATTCCACTACTACGGTTACCGCTATACTCTCTTACTCCACCAATATCACTACCATTAACTCCACCTATTCCACTACTACCGTTACCGCTATACTTTCTTACTCCACCAATATCACTACCATTAACTCCACCTATTCCACTACTACGGTTACCGCTATACTCTCTTACTCCACCAATATCACTACCATTAACTCCACCTATTCCACTACTACCGTTACCGCTATACTCTCTTACTCCACCAATATCACTACCATTAACTCCACCTATTCCACTACTACCGTTACCGCTATACTCTCTTACTCCACCAATATCACTACCATTAACTCCACCTATTCCACTACTACCGTTACCGCTATATTCTCTTACTCCACCAATATCACTACCATTAACTCCACCTATTCCACTACTACCGTTACCGCTATACTCTTACTCCACCAATATCACTACCATTAACTCCACCTATTCCACTACTACCGTTACCGCTATATTCTCTTACTCCACCAATATCACTACCATTAACTCCACCTATTCCACTACTACCGTTACCGCTATACTCTCTTACTCCACCAATATCACTACCATTAACTCCACCTATTCCACTACTACCGTTACCGCTATATTCTCTTACTCCACCTATTCCACTACTACCGTTACTGCTATATTCTCTTACTCCACCAATATCACTACCATTAACTCCACCTATTCCACTACTACCATTACCGCTATACTCTCTTACTCCACCAATATCACTACCATTAACTCCACCTATTCCACTACTACCGTTACCGCTATATTCTCTTACTCCACCAATATCACTACCATTTACTCCACTTATTCCACCACTACCATTACCACTACTCACTATAGTTAGCGCCAACGAACTTGACAATTTGCTTGACCCCTTAACTTTCCATAACTCAAAAGGACTTAAAACAAACTGGCTGTAAATATCCACACTTATTTCTTGGTGGGCTCTTCCCTAATGGTAGAAATTCCAGCTCAATTGCTTTAATTAATTTTGAGTTATGAGAAGTTAAGGGGTCAAGAAAATTGTCAAGTTCGTTGGGGCTACCTTATACACCACTATATATTCCACTTATGTCACTACTACCATTACCACTACTCTCTTACTGCACCACCATTCCCACCTTTTACTCCACATATTCCACCACCACCACCTCCTCCGACACCACCCTCCACTTCTCACATGTTCCTGTATTTTATCCTCCCGTCTTTCCTTCTCTCTTTCCCTGTCTTTCTCTTATGTATGTCATTTATATCCTGCGCTAAAGCGTGTTCCACCTTTCCCTCCTATGCCCTCCCCCTACTCTTCATTCCTATTTATTTATCGTGTTTATTCCCATTCCTTTCTCCATCTTTTGTATTCCATGTTTTGCGTTTCCTATGTTGTGTAATTTATGTACTTTCCGTTGTTCCTATATAAACACACCATTTTATGAATGTTTCATAATTGATCTTTGTTTATATTCTTCTTCGACTTCTCCGTAATTGTGTATGCTTAATACTTTAACACTTCTGCTTGTCACTGTTTGTGCTGTTTCTCTTCTACTATTAATATACCAAACTATACATTTTGTTCGTAAATCAAAGATGAGAAGCTTTATCTTGCTTATAGTATTACTTTATAGACCTGATTACCTACACATTTTATATTGTCCATTTTTTCTTACAGCTCCCTCCATTTTTTCAATCTTCCTTCTTATCTTTACCTATCACATAATATGATTAATGTTCAATTCTTCTCATATACGCCATTACTATTTTTACCTCTATCCCCTCTTCCCACCTATTATTTGTGACCCTCAGTTACTTTCTATGTTGTTCTATATTTATCGTTCCCTTAACTTTCTACCACTGTCCAGCTCTCTTTTGCTTTAACTACATGTCACCTCTATATTTACCTGTGACTGTCCTTTCGCCATGATTATGTTTAGTACATCTCTAAGTGTTCCTGTTATTTTATCCGTTAAGGTATGTCTTTAAGTTATACTATAAATATGGCTTATCTTACCTTCTGTTCTATAATGTCCTGGATCCTATATATATAAATGTATCTTTTGTGCGTCTTTTAGTTTGTGTATTGTCCCTCTCTCTCTCTCTCACTCAGTCCGTTTCACTCATTTAATTGGTCTTTTTCGTCTCCTGCTCAATCAGTCTGGCCTCGTTCACCTCTCTCAATGTTCTTTTGGTATTGACAATTATCTATATTTTATTTCTTGTTATGTCTTCATATATTTGTTTTCTCATCCTAGATGTTTTTATCTGGTGTTGTGTGTTTTTGTATTCAGCTGACCAAATGAACACTTTATCACCTCCCTATTCTTTAACGTCTAGCTAACAACATTGTCTTTTTTTGCAAAAGCTCAAAGTGTATAACTGATGTTTATGATGAACTTCCATTATAAGCAGATATATCATCACTATAAACAATCTACAAGATAATACCACCATACGTCAAGTAATAAATACAGTAAGAATAGTAGCAGCGTACCAAAATATTAAATGTTTTTTTATCAATTATGCTTAGGCAATGTAATGTATAGACTATTTGAGACTATGTGTAATGATTATATATTTATTATTCTTGCTATATATCTATAGCTATCACCATGCATTGATCTCTTATAACATCTTATTATAGCATACATACACATATAAAGACAAATTGTTGTGTTCCCCCTTGAGCTCCATTTTCTTATTCCTATTTGCCTCCATTTTTTTTTCGAACCAATTTCATTCTCGTTATTTCACCTTGGTTTCTCGCACTCACCCATGGAGGTAATGTACTCCCGACTTTGGTGTCAGGAACGTGACGGAAATATATTATTGGATTTCTCAATTCTTCCAAGCCCTTGGTTTGTTAATATATATAATTTTAACTCACGCACCTTTGAGTATAGTCATCTGTCGGCATGTAGGGTGATAACAAATATGTTCATCTTATGATGTACATGGCTAAAAGAAAACACGACCTCCACATCATCAGTTGCATCAGAATGCTAAAACCCTGCTCAGGCATATTGGCCCCATATGGGGCAAAAAAATATGTGTAAAACAGGTTTTTCGCGAATATTTCACGGGCGGAACCCGATGGAAAGAAGTTTTGAAGACGAGCAGTCAGTGCGCATCGTCCTACGACTGGGAGAGGGTGTGAGCCGCCGCTCTCTCTCCTCCCCTTTCCTGTACCAACCTATCCGGTCACCATATGGGGTCCATAATCCCAAATGTGTACTACAAATTTCCCCTTCCTATCGAACTTTTTTTTAGCCCCAGAGTTCTGCCTTGTTGTCACCCAAAACCCTTAGCCATCCCCTCCACAGCCCTGCAACCAAATTAATCCAGCATATGTAATGTATGAGATATGCCTCACTTTTGTTGACCTTTATTTTCACTACTTTTTTTTTTTTTTTATATATATATATGACTTAATATTTACAGTAGTGTAATTTGCTCTTAACATAATATTACGCATTAATTTTAGTTTCTATTGGTATCAACATTTTTAAAATCCATCAATCAGTTTTCGGGTGAGAGCCGTTTAAAGTGCCGGTCCCCATATGGGGCCACATTGCTAATTTCGCCACACTTCTGGAACATTACATGAGCAGGGTTAATTATCCAGGCGAAACTATTGGAAGTGTCATGGGTCATTTTATAGTTCAGTGGTTCTCCTTGCTTGAGCGCCTTTAGTTCCTATAACGTCCCAGACCCTTCTTGGAAACTATTATCCAGTCTGATCTGTAGGAAATGTCAGGGTTTATTTTCTGGTATATTCTCTGGTTCAGTGGTTCTCGTCTCTTGAGCGCCTATACCGTCTCAGACCCTTTCTGGAAGCCACTTCATGTAGTTATTCTGCGCTACTCTCTCTTCCATTTACACCCTCTTCAACCAGTTGCCTCGTGTTTATGTGCAGCCAGATTCATTAGTTCATCGAAAGTCACAGACAAACTTTATAAGCTTAAGAGCAAGATCAGAAACACAAATTCCTCGAAAAACTGTAAGCTTATTGCAGAGTACCAGGTTCCGATAAATGTCAGCCAAAGAAGCCATTCTTTGTGACACACCACAGTAGCCTATATGATACAAAAACCTCCACCAACAAATCATATTATACTTGTTTCTCGGTAAATAAAGTTATAAAGTCCAGGAATGACAGAGCTGGTGGAGATCAAAGCTTACCAGTACTGTAGATTATTACGGTGGCGTCTTTTATATATATTTTTTCTGAAGAGATGGATGGAAGGAAGGATTAACATACTTTGGTAATCGGATACATGATGATGGCATGTGTGGTTACAGATGTACTTTCGTTAATGTGTGTTAAGGAGTGTTATGCTGGCCAGCTTGCCAGAATGTACTCGTAACTCGCTAGTGCTCGCCAGGGCAGTGAAATGGGCTATAATAATCGTAGAACGATGTTCTTTCTTTCTTAGTATTCATGTTGTCCCAGACAGATCAGTGGTGGTCTTTATTATTGTCTGTGACACTTGGAAGTATTTTATATCATTGATAGAGTATAAGATATGTTGTGTGAAGTTGTAAGGAGAAAGAGAGCGAGCAGCGAGGTGGTAATATGTGCGTGTGTATGAACGTGTGACTCCTTCACTCGGGCGGAGGTTCCCACGCTCTTGATTGGTCGGCTGGCCTGACGCGTCATATGACGCCTGCTCTTCATGACGTAGTCGTCTGTGATTGGAGGCCGCTGTCCTAGTAAGGAGGTGGGGGCTCCTACCCGTGTGTCTCCTTCAGAGCTTGGCATGGCGTGCTTGGTCCTAGAAGTCCCTTGCAATCTGTCCCCAATCTAACCCCCTGTACTACTGTTTCTCTCTCTGAACTTCTTCTTTTCCAATACTTCTTATCTTTATTCAATTACTTATCCCTTCTGGTTCTGCAGACGACTTCCATAGTCGGCCAGTCGTATTACCAGCACCAGTTCTCACATATATGTTTTGCACTAGCTTTAGGGATTATTAGAGTCATAGTCACATGGTAGCATAGCATTGGGGTGCTTCTAATTATTGAGCTGTTCTTTCCTACTATTTAATGCTAGACAGTGGAGGGTATCTTTGGTCGTTGTGTGAGTTATATATGTGGCAAGTCAGAGCCTGTACGACTTCGACGAAGCTAGGTAGCCTGTAACCCTTGTGCATATTTTTCCTTTGCGAGTGTAGCAGTATACAAGTGAAGGGCTTTTGCCTACTCTTATTTGTATGCTTGCTACCTCATTTTGTTGACCTTTGTGGAGCGCCAGGGTAAGACCAGATACTTGAGATCTGGACTTACCAAGAGAGCCTCCTAGTCACTTAACGTAACATAAGGGAAATCTGTTCAAGGGGAGACAGTAGGCTACGAGCATGCTTGCGCTCTGCCTAGGTTCCTGGTACTTAGTGAGAAAGACGGCATTGTGCTCATTAACTTTAACTGCGTATGCTTTAGGAATTATTCACGCCTTATTTTAGCCTAGGTTGATGCATAGTGCACAACCCAGTTTGGCTGTTACGTTGGCTAAGGAAGTACTGTTTTGAGTGGCTATTATTAGTGCTGTCACAGAGTTGTTGCACTCCCTTGTCTTATATATATATGTATCCTACTTGTTGGTGTATTTAAGATACACGCTTTGGTGTCCTGCCCCTGCATTATTTCTGTTCTATATTGACGAGCATCTAAGAGCATCAGATGTTTTCAGAAGATTCTTTATCTGATTGCTGTAGGACTAGACTTCCAGTGTTTTCATAGAGCATTGAAGAGTTTAGTGGTGAGTACAGACTCACACTAAAGTTAACGTGAGCATATACTCCTTTATTCAATCTTGTTATAGTTTATTTATGCATTGTTATTACTTGAGAGCATTTTATTAACGTAAAGTACTCCTGTTGTGAGTAGGCTTTGCCGTCACCGGAAAGCCTTTGTAGAAGTGCACTAAAACCCAGTTAATTGATACCCCGTTATCCAGTAGATTAACTCTGGAGGGTTTAAGTGTTTTGTTCACCGGCGTAATAGTTCGAGGGTTTGGAATTAGCGTACCGTTGTTGCAGATATAGCCTATCTTCTAGTCCATTATTAAGTGCCCTTGTTTATTTCGTAGTGCCGGTCGTAACAAATGGCGACCTTAGACCAGTATATAGTGAACTGAATATTGCATTTTTTTGGGGGGAGAAATCTTATTGCCATTTGGGGTTGAATTTATTTCTCGCAGTGTTGGCAGTGGACATTGTTTTGAGGATATATAGAACTTGTTGGAGTTTATTAGTGACCTAGTATTGCACTCAAGAACATCTTCGAATATTTTTTGGTGAATAAAGCTACGCGAGAGTTTGGCTATTTTTGTCTTGACTTGAGAATTGTTTTTGTTGACTCCATCATGTCACTGGACGGGTCTGAGCATAGTGAGGGCACAGTGCGAGAGACAGGCGAGGAGGTGGAGAAGGTGGAGTTGTTTAACGGCGTTCGGGTGGTGAACAATGAGGAGGATGCTCGGATTTTTTTGGAGGAGCCTGTGTCGGCGGACCGTGTGTCGGGGCTAGACCGGTACGGACTGCAGTGTGTAGCCACGGTCTTAGGGTTTTCCGGTACAAGCGGTATGTCGAGAAGTGAGCTGGTTACCTGTGTGCTGGGTGGGGTGCATGGGGGTTCGGGTGGAGCGGGAGATGGGGCACCTTCGTCCCAGCCCCCATTCCACTCAACTCCTATCGTGGCGCCCCCTCGAGTTCCGGAGCCGAGTACGTTCCCGCCGGCCGAAGCCCGCTGGCGGTTGGGTATGCCTCTAAGTGACTCACTGGGAGGGTCCCCGGTAGTAGCACCCCCTCCTCAGGGTTTGACTCCCGACATGTTGTTTCAGCTCGAGCTCGCCAAACTCGAGCAGCGAAAGCATGAGGCCGAGCTCGAGAAGCGAAAGCATTAGGCTGAGCTCAGGCAGCGAGAGTCTGAGCTCAAGTATAGGTATCAGGCTGAGTCTGCAAGGTATTGTGCCGATATTGACCTAGAGAAAACTCGTATAGAGGTGACGAGGAACCGGGTCGTCCAGGGGGGTCGAGCCCATGACCAGTCCCTGTCGCATCTACTAAAGTTGGTTCCAGTGTTTGATGAGTTAGGAGTTACAGAATTCTTTCTCCGTTTTGAGAAAAAGTGCCGGGAGCACCAATGGCCCGAGGAGAAGTGGGCAGCCCTTGTTTCTTCACGATTGACGGGGAAAGCACTCAAGGCGTATGATGCTTTGCCCCTAGATTCCTGTGTGAATTATGAGTTGTTGAAAGAGGCTGTCCTGAGGGCGTATGAGCTACAGCCAGAGACCTATAGGCTGAAGTTTAGGGCGGTTCCTAAAAGAAAGGAGAGTACTTTCCAGGAACACGCTAGAGAGCTGTCAGATGCATTTGAAAATTGGTTGAGGTCGGAGAAGGCAACTACTTTTGATGCAGTAAAGCAATTAGTGTTATTAGATTTTTTTTTTAAATGTACTGGCAGTGACTTGACTCTTAACCTGAAAGAAAAGCGACCAAAAACTCTGCAGGAGGCGGATGAGCTGGCTGACCTCAGGTTGTCAATGATTCGTGGGTGCGGGTCTGCACAGAGAGCTGAGGCAGGTAACAAGGGGCGTACCACTCCACCCCCCGAATTAATGACACAACTAATTATCCATTTAAGAGTACTGTTGCCAATTATGATCCCAAGTCGAAACCCTTCCCGTTAAAGAAAGGCCAGGGCCCTTACCCACCTCAGGGGAAGTCCAAGAGTGAAGTGGAATGTTTCAAGTGTCATAAGAAGGGGCATATTGCGCGCTCATGTCCGAGCGCACCGCCTACAGCAGTGGTGTCACTAGTGAGCAACATCGGCGTGTCTTTGAGGTCTTCCGCGTTTGCCCGGGGTAAACAGTCGGTTGCGAAGTCATCGCCGGTGCAGAAGCAGCAGGAGGGCTCGTCACCCGTCCGAGATGTTTTTTGTGGTCATAGGGGGCACGGCACTGTGAGGTGGGCTGGTGTGGAGCATAGGCTTGAGTTGCTGCGTGATACGGGCGCTTCCCAGACACTTATTAAGAATTTCACTGGCAAGCCTATTAACACGGCTCGGGTTGTGGTGGTTCAAGGCATCAATGCTACGCGGTCTTACCCGCTGGTTAGAGTGGAGCTTGAGGTGGACGGTGTGACACGGGAGTTGGATGTGGGTGTGGTGGAGAAATTGCCAGTTGAGGGCTCGACCTCCTTCTCGGCAACGACTTTGCGGTGCCCACTTCCGAGGTTCCACCCTTAGTCGTTGCCGAGAGGGCGGCCGACACGAGTAGGGAGGGGCAAGAGTGGCTCGAGAGATGCCAGATGCCGCAGATGGCGTGTGCTGTCACCAGGTCTCAGTCCGCTCAGGTGTCACAGCCTAGTACCCAAGTTTTAGACCAGCGGAGGAAGGCTCGGAAGGAGAAAGTCAAGGCTGGTCGGGTTGAGAGTTTGGATCCAGCGACACTCCTTGGTGACTCGGTACTTGCACCCATTAAGAGGTCCGGAGTGGCCCCAGAACCTGTCCCCCCCTAGTGACATGGTAGGGCGTGTTAGCACTCCGCGACAGAAACGTTCCCAGGCGAAGCAGGCAAGGCTTGAGCAGCCCAGTATTGGGGATGGCCACAAGTTGCTTCAGGAGCATTTAGATAGGTTGGCACCCTCGGATATATGTCGGTTGCAAGTAGAAGATCCTGGGCCTGAATTCGACGAGGACGGGGATGCAAAGCCAGGAGATTTTTTTCATGTTGGGGAATCCTGTACCGCCGTTTTTTGGATCCCAGACGTAGTTGGGATGGTGGGGCAAGAGTGGTTGACCAGTTGGTGGTCCCTGAGAAGTGTCGTGATAGCCTGTTGCGGTTGGCGCACGATGTTCAGTTGGCAGGTCACTTGGGTGTGAGAAAAACGTTGGCCTCGTTATCTAGGTTGTTCTGGTGGCCAGGTATTAAAGCCCAAGTTTCGGCCTGGGTGGCGATGTGTGGTACCTGCCAGAGGGTGGGAAAGCCGAATCAGAGCATACCTAAGGCTTCGTTGCACCCAGTGCCTGCTATTGGTCCTCCCTTCAGCAAGGTTATCATCGACATGGTAGGCCCTCTGCCTCCCACTAGTGCAGGTAACAGGTTTTTGCTAACCCTCATGGACGTCTTCACTCGCTACCCTGATGCAAACCCTATGAGAAATTGGCAAGTCTAAAACTGTTGTGCGAAACTTGCTGTTGTATTGCTCGAGATACGGGTACCCGCAGGAAATTCAGTCGGACCAAGGGTCGAATTTCACGTCCACACTCTTTAAACAGACCATGCAGCAGCATGGGATCAATACGGTTGTCTCTTCAGCTTATCACCCAGAGAGTCAAGGGGTGTTGGAAAGATGGCATTCCACTTTGAAAAGCATGTTACGGTGCTACTGTTTGGAGAACGGCAAGGATTGGGACCTAGGGTTACCGTACGTTTTGTTTGCGGCACGAGATGTACCTGGGGAGAGCCTTGGGTTTAGCCCCAACGAGTTAGTTTTCGGGCATCAGGTTAGAGGTCCTCTGAGCATAGTGAGAGAGATCTGGGAAGGGACTGTGCCGCCATGTTCTCTAATTAAGTATGTCCTCGAGAGTAGAGACAGGATGCTGAAAAGCCTGGAGATGGCAGGGAGATATTTGGTAGATAATCAGGCCTTGATGAAGGATCGGTATGACATCAAAGCAAAGCTCCGGGAGTTTGTGGTAGGACAGGAGGTTTTGGTCTTATTGCCCTTAGTAGGCCATCCCCTGTCGGCCAAGTTTGACGGTCCTTACAAGGTCGTGCGGAAGTTGTCTGACCTAGATTACCTTGTGGCTACTCCGGATAGGCGGAAGAAAAAGCAGCTCTGTCATGTGAACCTGTTAAAAGAGTTCGTGAGGCGCCCACCTGTGCAGCCTATTGTCCCTGTGTTGGTCTGCAGCGGCCAAGGTGGAGAAGGAGAGGGGGGCAGTGAGGCATAGGTCGAGGAGAGTTGGGATTGTCATGTCTCGGCGGATCAGTGTGCGGGGAACACGAACCAGGTGGCTGTGGAAGCGCTTGAGCACCTGCCTGAGCAACAGCGTGCAGCGATCCAGCACCTGTTTAGTTTATACCCCACTGTGTTTGCCGAGCACCCAGGCCTCACAACTCATGCGGTGCATGATGTGGACGTTGGAGACCACCCCCCCCCCCTTTAAATCAGTGCCCTATCGTGTACCTCCCATTAAACTTCTGGCTCTCCGAGCGGAGTTAGGCTACATGTTGGAGAGGGGGCTGATAGAAAAAGGGGCGGTTAGGTGGACATCTCCCGTCACTCTGCAGCCTAAACCAGATGGCAAGGTCAGGTTTTGCATTGACTTCAGGCGGTTGAACGGCTTAACCCCCACCAATGCCTACCCTCTTCCCCGCGTAGATGACAGTGTTGATAAGATCGGGTGTGCACGTTACCTCACCAAGGTGGATCTTGTCAAGGGTTACTGGCAGGTGCCGTTGTCTGAGCGGGCGAAGCAGGTGTGCGGATTTGTGGTGGATGGGAACACTTACCGTTGCAACGTTATGCCGTATGGGCTGAAGAATGCACCTGCAACTTTCCAATGCCTGATGAATGAGTTAGTGGCAGAGATCCCTAACTGCACCGTTTATCTAGATGATGTGATAATCTACGATGATGACTTTGAAAGCCATTGCGAGCACATCGGGGCACTGTTCAGGAAGCTGAGTGAGGCTCATTTGGTGGTCAATCTGGGCAAATGTGATTTTGTTCGGACAACTGTGCAGTATCTGGGGTTTGTGGTAGGGTTAGGCCAGGTGTGCCCCCCCCCCCCCCCTTACCAAGATACAGGCTATTAACCAGTTCCCCAGGCCGACCACCAAAAGACAGATCATGAGGTTCTTGGGCATGATTGGGTATTACCGCAGATTCATCCGCGGATACTCCTCGGTGTTGGCTCCTCTGACGGACCTACTTGCAAAGACGAAAAAGTTTGGGTGGGCACCTGAGTGTGAGAAGGCCTTCTCACTGGTGAAGCATCTGTTGTGCACTCACCCCATACTCCGGGCCCCCGACTTCTCAAGACCTTTTCAGCTAGCGACAGATGCTAGCGGCGTAGGGGCTGGTGCCGTCTTGTTGCAGACAAGAAGGTGTGGAACACCCAGTAAGCTTCTTTTCTAAAAAGTTCAACTCAGCACAAAAGAACTATTCAGTAGTAGAGAAGGAGCTTCTGGCCATTGTGCTGGTGCTCAGGCACTTTAAGGTGTATGTTCCCGCTTTTAGCCCAGTCGTGGTGATTTACACTGACCACCACCCTTTGAAGTTTTTGAATCAGTTCCACAAACGGAATATGAGGCTAACCAGATGGTCTTCAATGTTGCAGGAGTATAATCTGGACATTCGCCATTATGCCGGTTGTGACAATGTGATAGCTGACTGTTTGTCCAGGGTGGAGGACCCAGGGTAGATCACCACAGGTGTGTTTGGTGGAGTGGAGAAAAATTAGGCTTGCCCCTGTAGTGCAACGCCGCCAAAAACACTATTAAAAAATATAAAAACCTCGCATAAAAACTCTTTCTTTTTGATAGTATATAAGTGCAGTATATTACAGCAAGAATCTAAGACACTCTGATTTGTTTTCTTAGTAGGCTAGGCTTGGTGAAGCTTGCTCGTTGAGCCTGATATAATTATTATTATACTATTATTTTTGGGGAAGTATTGTGTAGATTTGTTTTTTTCATAATGAAATGTTTTATGTTTGTGATCGTGCCTTGTTTTCACAACTTGGGAGAGTAGCTGGGTGATGCGGGGTTGGTGGGCATTCTGTCTGGTCAGATGTGGATTTCACCTGAGGCTGAAACGTCCCACATCTTGGGCGGGGTGTTACGCTGGCCAGCTTGCCAGAATGTACTCGTAACTCGCTAGCGCTCGCCAGGGCAGTGAAATGGGCTATAATAATCTTAGAACGATGTTCTTTCTTTCATAGAGTTCATGTTGTCACAGACAGATCAGTGGTGGTCTTTATTCTTGTCTGTGACACTTGGAAGTATTTTATATCATTGATAGAGTATAAGATATGTTGTGTGAAGTTGTAGGGAGAAAGAGAGCGAGCAGCAAGGTGGTATTATGTGCGTGTGTATGTACGTGTGCCTTCCTCGCTCGGGCGGAGTTTCCCACGCTTGTGATTGGCCGGCGGGCCTGGCGCGTCATATGACGCCTGCTCCTCATGACGTAGTCGTCTGTGATTGGGTGCCGCTGTCTTTGTTAGTGCTGGGGGGCTCCTACTCACGTGTCTCCTGCAGAGCTTGGCATAGCGTGCTTGGTCCTACATGTCCTTTGCAATCTGTCCCCAATCTAACCCCCTGTACTACTGTTTCTCTCTTTGAACTTCTTCTTTTCCAATACTTCTCCTCTTCATTCATTTACTTATCCCTTCCGGTTCTCGCATACGACTTCCATAGTCGGCCAGTCGTATTACCAGCTCCAGTTCTCACATATATGTTTTGCACTAGCTTTAGGGATTATTAGAGTCATAGTCACATGGTAGCATAGTATTGGGGTGCTTCTAATTATTGAGCTGTTCTTTCCTACTATTTAATGCTAGATAGTGGAGGGTATCTTTGGTCGTTGTCTGAGTTATGTATGTGGCAAGTCAGAGCCTGTACGACTTCGACGAAGCTAGGTAGCCTGTAACCCTTGTGCATATTTTTCCTTTGCGAGTGTAGCAGTATACAAGTGAAGGGCTTTTGCCTACTCTCACTTATATGCTTGCTACCTCATTTTGTTGACCTTTGTGGAGCGCCAGGGTATGACCAGATACTTGAGATCTGGACTTACCAAGAGAGCCTCCAAGTCACTTAACGTAACATAAGGGAAATCTGTTCAACGGAGACAGTAGGCTACGAGCATGCTTGCGCTCTGCCTAGTTTCCTTGTACCTTTTATGCCACTGCTAGACTTTATTAGTGAGAAAGACAGCATTGTGTTTATTAACTTTAATTGTGTATGCTTTAGGAATTATTCACGCCTTATTTTAGCCTAGGTTGATGCATAGTGCACAACCCAGTTTGGCTGTTACGTTGGCTAAGGAAGTACTGTTTTGAGTGGCTATTATTAGTGCGGTCACAGAGTTGTTGCACTCCCTTGTTTTATATATATGTATCCTACTTATTGGTGTATTTAAGATACACGCTTTGGTGTCCGGCCCCTGCATTATTTCTGTTCTATATTGACGAGCATCTTAGAGCATCAGACGTTTTCAGAAGATTCTTTATCTGATTGCTGTAGGACTAGACTTCCAGTGTTTTCATAGAGCATTGAAGAGTTTAGTGGTGAGTACAGACTCACTCTAAAGTTAACGTAAGCATATACTCCTTTATTAAATCTTGTTATAGTTTATTTAAGCATTGTTATTACTTAAGAGCATTTTATTAACGTAAAGTACTCCTGTTGTGAGTAGGCTTTGCCGTCACCGGAAAGCCTTTGTAGAAGTGCACTAAAACCCAGTTAATTGATACCCCGTTATCCAGTAGATTAACTCTGGAGGGTTTGAGGGTTTTGTTCACCGGCGTAATAGTTCGAGGGTTTGGAATTAGCGTACCGTTGTTGCAGATATAGCCTATCATCTAGTCCATTATTAAGTGCCCTTGTTTATTTCGTAGTGCCGGTCGTAACACTCGCCAGGAAAAAAATCGACACCGAAGTGGCACAAAAGTTCTTAAAATTTACAGAAATGGGGTGAAAGTTCTTAAAATTGCCAAACTCAATGGGCGAACTTCTTAAAATTTCAAAAGCAATGGGGCTAAGCATAAGGGAGAAAGGGGTCCAGAAAAAAATCCCTCAAATGGAAATCTCCCCTTAATACTTACTAGGTCTTGTTGTTTAGTAACCTTCCTTGCATGTTTCCCTATGTATTGTTATTATCTGAGAGCTTCCATCTTTGTAGGCTTTGTGACATAGACACACAGTTTTTGTTTTGGTGTTACATGAAATTAACTTTATTGTTTATTTTATCATTTGTTCGCCTCTGTATACATCATGTTAATTCTTATTAACCTACGTTCTACATTATAAAGTTTTTGTATACGTGTTATTTTACATGTTTATGAATACTGTACAACTGTCAAGTGATTCACTTTCTCATATCAAACTTATGGTCCTAATGGCCATTTAGTCATCACATATTTATTTATGCTTTCGAATTTCCCTGTCGCCCTGTGTACCTTTCAATATTTTTACCGTACATTAATACCCTATAATTGACAAACTTTCAAATTTAACAACCTCTCCTCCGTTGCCCGTTCTGCACACCGTGATTGCCAAAGGTCAATCAAATAAATCTTCAGGACACACCACTGATGTTAGTTTCAGCCTTGTTTGTAGTGTAGCCGATAAGACAACTTAACTGTTCTGCACAAAAGAAAAATTAAACATTACTTTGAGCTCTCTATTAATAATTTCAGTCTTCTTAAATCTACATAGAAATATAATTAAGAAAATGTGGAGTTATGAAAGTGACGGTGTGGTTCTTAAATCCTTGGCCAACATACTCCACAAAGCATGTAACCATTTCCACCCCTCCCATTATCGTACATTATTCCATTGTTTGCTTCCTTCCTGATAGGTCGACTTTACTTTATTGTGTGATTGCCTTGTGAGTGTAGGTTGTCAGCCTGATAAAACCGCTTTCCAGTTCTCCCAATCCTAGGTCATAACAAATATTAAGAGTTCATCGAGGATTAACTGGCGGTAACACCCACCATTACACGGATCATTAAACCTCACCTGATTGGGATTTGAAACTTTTGAGAAACTATGGGAAAGTAAGCGATGGTGCTCAACTTTTTCTAGAGCGTTTATTAATGTGTTCAACTAATGTAAATAGGTTTAAAAGTACGATTATTAAAAGTTTTATATAATTATGTTCATATTTGTCGTGTAAGCTATAAGCAAGTGCCGTATCGTGCCTCCACAAGTGCAGTTCTAGTTATAATAAACGATCTATCTATCAATCTATTGACAAACGCCAAATAATACATTGCAATTGTTAGCCAATGAAACGTATACTTTATTATAATACAACGTTTAACTTATTTAGGGCGCAATATTATCATATACATTGAAAGGAATAAATAATGTAGCTATAGAGGTCTGACACAAATTTTGGGTATGAATATACCATGAAGGTAAACAGAGCATAATCGATTTTACTCAATCCTTACTTGAAAACAAATATAATATGATCACGCTTAACCACAATACTATTTAAAACAGCCTGAATACATGACTGTAACATCATATTATTTGGATTATTAATTCCGAGTTACATTATATAAAATGAGAGCTTATTAATGCCTGTTGTAACAACGTGCTACTTTTGGTTGTGGCATGCAGTATATTAGCACACTGCTTCATTATTTTAGTGTGATGGCATACTTACCATGTACACTTTGCAACTATTTCATTTGCAGTTGTGCTATTCTTTTGTTTACATATTCTTTCACTTGCTATTTGTTACCCTTAATTAAGGTTCTTTAATTATTTGTATTATTTTTAAGCCTGATAGATTATTATCTTAAATATTTCTTCGCAATTCTTACTTTGTATATTCACAGTCACATACGGACTTTCTGAAGTCAATTTCGTTCATCTTTGTATAATTAAGTACAACATATTATTAATATTACTCATTGTATCCGCTCACAATACAAATAACTTAGCGCACTAATATTCCCTTTTCTGTAGGGGCTTTTGGACAAAACAAGTAATGTAATGATGGGCAAGTAATGATGCGTACTGAGAACATTATTTAATCAGTAAAGTTATTGCATATATATTTTTTCGATTTAATTACCATTGAGCTACCAATTTCCAAAGTATTGCATTGTCCACTCAGTTATCAGTAGCAGTGAGAGTCTTGCTCTTCACCTGTAGTCCACTTTATCACCCCCCCCCCCTCCCCCCTCCATCAAACGTCTGACAGGTGATGTCCACGGCTGATATAATGATCTAGGCAGTAGGTAATGAGGTGTACTGCCAGGCTCCTTGTTTCATAGACCATAGTACCCGAGAGCCTCAGATATTTTGGTGCAAGTTGTTGTTTTTGTTGTTGTTGTTCCCCAAGCTGCCTGGCCGGACAGCCCCAAGGTCCCTAGCAAGGCCAAGGCCATAACCGAGCGCCCCCACAGAACCCTCCCTGCCGACCACAATAAAGCCTGGGTGACCGAAGCCACTCCATGGCGGGGAGCGAGGAGGGTGCGGAAACGCCGGGAACCAAAGCCTCACCCAGGGCCCTGTGCCCCTCAGCAATTATGAAGAGAAAGTTGAGGGGCAAAGGAAAAATGTGACGCTTTGGCTTCCAATCTTGGTAGATTGGGAGGTCAATCCACGGAAGAGACGCCGTCACTTGAGATCTAAAAAAATATATAAGTAAAAGGAACAGTCAGAGTAAGCTATGGGTATGGCAGAGATCGCTCAGTTCTCACTCTGATATACCAGCCCATCACCACATGGTGCAAGTAATGATGCGTACTGAGAACATTATTTAATCAGTAAGGTTATTGAATGCTTTTAGTTGCTTTCTCTCCCTGGGATGCATGGGATAGGGGAAAAATATAAACAATAGCAAGAAGGACAGCTCTCCACATTTTAATCTGCTATTTTGCTCTCTCTTTCCTCCTTTACTTCTTTCTAATTCTTACAGACCTCTCACCTCCCCAACCTGTATATTCCCACTCAACTTCAACTTCTGGGGAATATATCGACGATCTACTCGAGGCACACTCATTCATAAACATTCGTAGATCTCACGTGACTATATCTAATTGTGGAACTATATCTATTGAAACGAAAATATGAATATAATATTATACACGTCAACTACAAAACTATGTATATTATATATTGAAAAGCAATTTCCATTCAAAAGGCAAACCAGATAGTTACAATTGCATAAATAAAAACATTGGGGTTCATACATCTTTATAAATGACTGAGCTTACAATGCAGGCAAGTGCATGGGCCGCCAAAACACCAGTATTGCCTTGCCTAATCTGTTTGTTATATCGCTGCTTAATATTTTCATACATTACGATACCGGTAACACCATTAATTTGCACTGCTGTGATTCAAAATACTTGTGTTTTTTCTGTGATTCATTTGTTGTTTTTCAACATGCACTTATGCTCATAGTTTGACCTTAATAAAACAATGTTAACGCCACTGTTTTTGTCCCGCTCATGTGCACCTTTCGCGCTTATTTAACATTCATACTCTTATCTAGTGATCATAGTCGTATCTAAAGGTATACCCTCTTGCAGCATAGCAAGTCAACCTACAATATTGATTCTAGTATTCGTAATTAAAAGTGAGTATCTTCTTCTTTTAAAAATATTCTACTTCTTTTAGCCATATACACAGGTATATAACTGAGCTTATAAAGGTCACTTATTTTGAGAGTCAGATCTTAGGGAAAGGCTAATTCAATTTATATGTTTTTTATTTGATAGTGGTTCACCCCTCCTCGTTAATAAGCGTCTACATGCACTTATCATATTAATATATATCCCGTGTATGGATGTATTATTTTATATAGCCCAATGATCTTTGGACCTGTCCTTTTACTGGTTCGTCTTTGTTCTGATTATATTTCGACACTTATTTTTCTGCAAAAGAAAATAATTAAATAATATCAATCTAGTTATTAGGTTCAGCATGTAATCTTAGAATTATGAACTGCTTGGTGTAATGTTCCTAGCAATACCACTAGCAGTAGATTCAAAACCAATATCCTTGTTATGCAATGATATATACGCAAGCGATAACATAAAATGTTTGCATCACCCCCCAACTTTAACTTCGCTGACAAAAAAACATTTGGCAGCCCATGGATGAATACACACATTACCATAAACCATCAACACCTTCACCCACAACACACACACACCGGTGGGGGACACCAGGTGCTATTGGAGGTACATGGTGGAGAGACAGGCAGGGTTGAAGTAAGGAATGAGTTACCTAGGCATTATTCGTATATAAAGTATACTTGACTTGTATATACTTAAAATATAGGTGTTTATTTTTTCATTTTGTTTTCTATATTCCAACTACTTCCTCTCGGGCATAGGCTGATAGCCTGTACACTCCACCGCTGAACACGGTGAGGCCCGTGAGGTCTTGTTCCAGTCTAGGGAGTGAGACATGCGAAGCACCAATTCACGGCTCAAAGCAACTCCATCTCTGAAGCCACCTCGCCTCTACGCTTCACCATCTCATCCCCCAGACTCGGACCCTCACTTGATTCACCCATGTCCATCAATAGATACATCATGTTCAGCTTTTAACAGGTCGTGGTTCAACCTGCTAAAGTATAACTATCGTCTACTAGTAACCAAAAGTATTTTGTTTTCTATGTGGCTGAGGGAGACAAAAGGAAAAAAACTGCCTGTAACAAATGCCTACCCCAGAGTTGAAAGAGTGATAGGGCAAAAATCAAGGAATGTTCGAGCCAAAAATGTCATAGTATGAGGGAAAGACTGATTCAGGGAGAGAGTTCCAGAGCTCAGCTGTTGAATAGAAGAAATATTGGGAGTATCGTTTCACTCATGAGTTGGGGAGTTGTACAGAGTAGGGGTGGGATTGTGTTGCAAGACGGTTACTACGTACCCTACGTAGAGGAGGTGGTATACACTAAGAGAGCTCTGAGGAACACTGATTATTGTAAGAGCGGTAGAATAGCGAAATACTGGGTCACGATATATTGAAAAGGCTAATCAATGGGCACGGGCTGAATAATACATTAACACAACATACTAAATATATCATGGGTAAAAAACTATTAATTCATGATTACACGTTATATTTGTTATAAATGCAACGTTATATTTTACTAGCTAATAATATAATAAAATTGAAAAATGAACTCCCTTCCACACACGCTGCTATATAGGCCTAGCGCTCTTCTCAAAATGTTTGTTTATAGATGTTATGTGCTATATTTGAGAACCATCGTCCTCTCAACCTGTCGCAACAGTTACTTTATATTAAATAGCACCTGAAAATATCGAATTATTATTAAACTCTGAACCCCCACCGAGTCTATTTGAGTTATTAGTGAACAACTCCCAAAAAATTACATTTTTATATTGTATATGTATTGAGCCCAGCCAATGCTTATACGCACTCTAAGAATTTGAGGAACTAATTCCAAAGTTCATGATAATATGTATGTCATAGATATATAGGTTTTTGAAGATATCCTTTTTTTATAATAGATATATACAAATAAAAACTTCACCTTAACATTGTCCTTTGGAGCCTGCAGTGGATATCTCAAGTGAGTTACGCAGTTTACACCCCAAGATTGGACGTCACAAATGTCCTCTTTATTGTTATGTGAATACGGGCGTAGATTGTAAGGAGACTGCCTTTTGGCAAAACAGCCTGTGACGAGTGCTGCCCCGAGAGTTGAAGAGTGACGGCCAAAATCATGGAATGGACGAGCCAAAATACCTGTACACACGGAGTTTTAAGCAAATTAATTAGTAGAATGAGGGAAAGATGGATTCAGGGAGAGAGTTCCGGAGCTTGGTTATTGAATAGAAAAAAAATGGGTAAAACGTTTCACTCCTGGGTTGGAGAGTTGCACAGAGCAGGGGTGGGATTGTGTTGCAAGACGGGTGCTACGTGCTACGTAGATGAGGTGGTATACACTGAGAAAGCTCTGAAGAAAACTATCTCACCCTACCCAGGAATCGAACCTAAGACCTTTTGATTATGAGTCCAACGTGCTAACATTGCACAACAGGTTGCGTTTTGTGCGTCACCCCTGTAGATTTGTATGAGAGAGAGAGAGAGATAAAATGACGAGAGAGAGAGAGAGAGAGAGAGAGAGAGAGAGAGAGAGAGAGAGAGAGAGAGAGAGAGAGAGAGAGAGAGAGAGAGAGAGAGGAAGGAGAGAGAGAGAGAGAGAGAGAGAGAAAAGAGAGAGAGAGAGAGAGAGAGAGAGAGAGAGAGAGAGAGAGAGAGAGAGAGAGAGAGAGAGAGAGAGAGACTGAGAGACTGACTAATATGAGTAAGTATGTGGGAGGCGGCAAGGACAAAGCCAACCTGTGAGTTTTATGATACTTTATCTCACACTACCTCATCCTGATATACAGCCATTGGGGCCACGATCCGAAGACGGACCGGCCCTTTTTTAATCAACGTATAAATCATATCACTCCAGAAATTACCCCTATTGTATGAATCCAAGTTTAGGTTAGAGTTTTCGAGTTGATTAGAGCTTAGGGCAAGACTATGAGGAATTCCTATTATTCATTCAGAAACATTGACTGCAAACACAATGATGTATACAATACACGAATAGTTTCAGAATATCCTCTGTTAATAGTTAAGCACATTTATTGATTTAAATAAGAGATCGCATACATATTAAATACGCCTTCTCCTTTGACTTGACACTAGGAAAGTTAACTCTCACGTTCCAGCACTGAAAATCCCTCAGTGAGACTATAGTCTATTTTGTGTTGTCATATGGCGAGGAATTAGCGTCTTTCCATTTAAATTACCCAGTTAATACAATGTGTTATAGTTAAATATGTCGGTAATTATTTAATATTATTAAAAGTATGTTGCAAAGACATAGTAGTTTCATAGTTTCCATTCATTTTCGTGAAATCAGCTCCTATTGGAACAGTATTTTCGCCAAATAAAATAGAAAAAACATGTGTATGAATAACTTTATGTCGGGGTAGATGTGGAAGATTTTGATGTGACCGTGTGTGGAAATTGATACAACTACTAAGCTCAATCTTGCAGTTTTAGATACATGCCAATAAATGTATTTCCATGACGCCTCGTGTGGTATCTCTTAATCTGAAAATGTAAATTAAATCTGTCTGTAATCTTTCATTCGTCGAGAAAGGATAGATCTATTATGGTATACAATATACTTAGCACATATTGAATATAAACAAGCATATTACGGACAACAAAGAAGAAACATAGTAACTACCAAGGTCATAATTTACTCTAATCTTCAGTCAACTATATTCAATTATTGTCTATTGAACACCCTTGGTATGAGATATCTGGACGATCTTGATGAAAACCCGGACAATATTATGGCCTCACATGCACTTTTCACCTCAGTAGCAACTCCCATTATAATAGCTCAAGTTATTATTTTTTTTTTATATTTAGTTTGCCCTCTAGACCTCTATCAATCTTTAAGAAACACCCCCAAATAGCCCAATTTAAGATTAGATTGCATATTTTTCGGTGAAAAAATTCTCGGTCGAAGGCCACTTCTTCATAAGTTAAATCGACACCTAAATGGCACAAAAAGCAAACACATGAGAAGAAAGGTATCAAAATCACCATATTAATGGGTCAAACTCTGCAAAATCTCAAAACTAATGAGGTTAAGGATAAGGGAGAAGAGGGTCCTCAAAAGAGAACAAATCTCCCCTTATCCAGTCCATATCACTGCCAGAAGAAAAACATCCTGGCGAGCTTAAGGAGTGATGGGAAACTGTTTTATCCCAAATCTTATATAATCCAAGTAGACGACAATGAGTGGTTTAGCCAGGTGATAAATCAGTAGAGTGTATAAATTATACTCTTATTGCTAAAACGTGATAAGATAAACTGAAACATGATGAATTACTCGGGATATAGTGAATCCATTGTGTGTAGTGTAAGATGAATAAGAGTGATAGTGTAAAGTGTTTGGCAGCTGCTGGTTACAGGGTGTTAGTTGGCTGTTTTAAAAAGTAGGCCACAAATATTGACCTCTAACCTCTGTAACTCGAAAAGGGCTAGAGAAAATGGACTGTACATTTCCCCACCTATTCCCTGACTGACTCTTCCCAAATAATAGATATATTAGCTTGAATATTCCAGTTTATTTCCAGTGGTCAAGATTGTTTGCCTAATTATAATGAATTCACTATAGTTGGGTGCTATTAAATTACTTAGGAAGATGAGACAAGCATGAAACCACGTAGCTTGGGCGGAGGATTCTTTTAACATATACAGTAGATCATCATAATGTCATCTTATAATTAGCGATCAGTAATTATGTAAGTGCTTCGGTATGGTTTACGTGTTTGTGGTTGTGTATTGTATTTATGAACCACAACCGCAACCACAACGACCACAACGACGCAGCAGGAAGATAAGGCCGATTATTTAAAAGTTACAGGCTTGCTACCGCTCGCCCAGAAATAAATTGACATATGAATGAGGTGAAGCATCCTATCACCAAACTAACGAGGTGAAACGTATAGAAAGCTCCAAACAAATGAAGCGAAACAGGTAAATTCCAATATGACTGCATTCGAACCCAATAAGGTTAAAGACGGGTATATAGAGAAGATAGGGTGAGAGTCTACGGTATACGGGTGAGAGTCTATACAGATAGGGTGAGAGTCTACGGGTATACAGATAGGGTGAGAGTCTACGGTACAGATAGGTGAGAGTCTACGGGTATACAGATAGGGTGAGAGTCTACGGGTATACAGATAGGGTGAGAGTCTACGGGTATACAGATAGGGGAGAGTACGGGAATACAGATAGGGTGAGAGTCTACGGGTATACAGATAGGGTGAGAGTCTACGGGTATACAGATAGGGTGAGAGTCTACGGGTATACAGATAGGGTGAGAGTCTACGGGTATACAGATAGGGTGAGAGTCTACGGTATACAGATAGGGTGAGAGTCTACGGGTATACAGATAGGGTGAGAGTCTACGGGTATACAGATAGGGTGAGAGTCTACGGGTATACAGATAGGGTGAGAGTCTACGGGTATACAGATAGGGTGAGAGTCTACGGGTATACAGATAGGGTGAGAGTCTACGGGTATACAGATAGGGTGAGAGTCTACGGGTATACAGATAGGGTGAGAGTACGGGTATACAGATAGGGTGAGAGTCTACGGGTATACAGATAGGGTGAGAGTACGGGTATACAGATAGGGTGAGAGGTGAGACTAAGTGGCAGGTAGAGTGACAGTTGAGGGGGGGGGGGGAAAGAGGGACACTTTTAAGTGGGCAGTACTTTTTTTTTTTTTTTTTTTTTTTTTGGGGGGGGGGGGGATATGTGTATGTTAATTTATATATTGTTTAGTCTAATCATTGGACCTCAATCAAGCTTAAAGTAGCACCCCATGGATCCTCTTTCAAGATAACTTTGTATATTTTTCGGTTGAAAAATGTCCCAGCCGAAGGCCGATTCCTCCTAAATTACCGGCTAGCTATCGCTCCCCAGGAAAACATCGACACCTAAAGTACACGAAAAGTATGAATATTGACAAAGAAAAAGGGCTTAAGGTCTTAAAATCGTCAAACCAATGGGACGAACGTCTTTAAATCTGAAAACTAATGGGGCTGAATATGAGGGAGAAGGGGCCCAGAAAATACGACCACTCCCCTTAAGTGGCAGATAGAGTGACAGCTGGGGAGGGGGGGGGGGGAGGGAAGAGGGACACTATAAAGCCCGGGTGATTGACGGGTGATAGATACTATGGGAACTATGGGTGGGGTTGAGTAATAGTGATGGGTGATTGTGATAATAATGGTAAATGGTGATAGTTATAATCTGACCTGCGGAAGGTGTTGGGTACTTTCCAAAAAGTAGGCCAACACTCTTGAACATCAGCCTCTATAACTCAATAACGACTAAAATAATCGAGCTAACATTTCTAGCATTTGGGAAGGGTTAGCCAGGTAATAAATATGGACATTTACAGCCTATCTGCTCTCGCTTTTTTTTTAGTTACAAAGGTTAGGATTCACGATTTCTGGTCCACCTATTTGGAACAGGGTATAGTGATAGTGGAATGTTAACAGATGATAGTGCAAGAACAATTTTATTAGGAGAGTAAACGTAGTGTACAAGTGTTGTATTAAATATACACGGGCTATATGTGAGCAACGATAAGAATGGTTATTTGTCAAGTAGTCATTTAATTGTGAGTGTTTATCTCTGATCTGAAATAATAGGCCGCTGGTAACTAATGGCAAATTAAAAATGCCTCCTAGGAGTCAACGGTCTAAGGATGGTGTACTGGTTAATCTGTTTGTGGAAAATGACATTTGCTGTCTGCCTAACATGCTACGGAAAACCACATAAAGGGAATCATATGTGCGTATTTAAGAATCAGACCGATACATTTGTTTAGATCAAAATATTTATAAAAGTAAATTAAGTATACGTGTGTTAAGAATAAATGTTGTATTTGCCCTTGATGATAAACATTATATATATATATATATTTACTGATAGCTATAGTAAATCAAAAGGAAAACACGGTGTTCTTTGGTGGTGTGCAAATCTTCGTGAAGTTTTCAAGGAGGTATATGAATATTAGCATTACTAACAATATAAGAGGAGATTGGACCAAATGTTAGTTGTAATTATATACAGTAAGTTGTAGTGTTAAACGATATAAAAACATTAAGGATATAGAAACATTCAAAACATAGACAACACCATAAAGCCAAGGTCAACAAGTGCTCACAGAGAGGCTAGGTACTGGTTTGTAAATTACATATATGATTTGCATTAAAGCTAAAGAACTAACTAAGCCTTACACATGACCCCTGGGACCAGCGTGAATAAATCCTAATGAACCCATGTTTTAGTCTGGACTTATATATAAAAGGGTGCATCTGCTGGGGAAGAGGTCGGAGGCTGTGAAAATATAATGTATAATGCACATGGATAGCAATGTTGGAATTATGCAGCTTGAAAGCTGAATGAATTGATAAAAATGAGTGCAAGCAAAGAAGAAAATAAAGTTTAGTTCCAGAAAACAATAATTAAATATGGTGAAGCACTTGGTAACATGTGTAAGGGAAATTTGATTGGTCTATACGAATACGGTATAATTTAAGTACAGAAGGGAAATATACAGTATAACAGGACACGAAAGGTAATGAACAAAACATTGTATTGGAAAGAGCAAGTTGGGAGCAGGGAGAGGCATTACAGAAGGAATAAAGATGACAGGACGAGTTAGGTAATTGACAGGACTAAAGGACTCAACAAAGTTGAGATTTGAATGTATGAAAGTTGATGTTTATTGCAGAAAACCTATATTACTGGTTTACAAGCTGCTTACAGACTGACAAGTGAGCGTGTGAGTGATTTTATGGAGCACTGTGTCAACTTGTGAATTACTCTTTCTGTCTCAAGTACACTAATTACCAAATAGTTCACTCTCTATAATAAAGCCTGTGACTCTCCAACATACCAGCACCTTTCAGCTCAACACTCACCAAACACTTCCACACTTATGTCCACATTCAGTCCACCCGCTGCACACACTCTCACGCGCTGAACCTCCTACTCCAAGCCTGCATGGATTAAGGTCATTTCAACTACCATTGAATTCACCCACCGTCACTTTGTTCACATACAGAATCGTACCCCTAACTGAACCTAATCTAATTATCAGTTTATCAGTGTATCAATTTGTGCGTGTATCTAAATAATTATATAGGCGTTTTCTGATGGTCGTTATTATTGCAGGTGACTTACTTTGCTTACTCTCTCTTTACCTTCCTGTATATGTTGTCTTCATAGCAAGGTTCTTAGTATTAATTACTATTTTATGTTATCTTCCTTTGTAACACCTCCCTTCCTTCACCTTGTCTCACTCCTCAACTGCAACATGTATCTGGGCTATGAGATCAATATAAAACGTTAATTAACCCATTCACTACCATTGACCTCCCTTTCATTATATCTTGCCAATTACTATGCGATTTTATTCAGATTAAAAGGAGGATGTCTGCCCATTAAAAGTTTACAGGTTATCTCCATTAATCCATATAGCTACCATATGGCTTTCCTAAGATTCACAAAATCGTCTAAATGTAGCTGAAATTTAATTAAAACAACGGCACCGGTACTGAGAGGGTTAAGTGTTTATCCTTCAAATGTCATCCGGTGGTAAATATGCTATGCTCTCCAGAATAAAAGATGCCGACTTGGGTGCATTGTGATAACTTTATTACGACCATATATCTGCATTATTTTTATCTTTGAGTCCGTGTGTGTGTGTGTGTGTGTGTGTGTGTGTTGGGGGGGGGGGAGGGGGAGCACCAATCATGTTCATATTCATTCATAAATCCGTATGACTAAATAGGCATGAATATAATTTCATCTGAGATATCGAGCATTTTATGAACATCAAATATTCACCCGGGATATAGTTTTACATCATAATTTACACATAATATCATTGATGTGACACGAGTTTCATTCATACAATGCCTATAAAAGCAACAATCTTTTCTGCAGACATATAATGATTATAATTTATGAATCCTTTACCATTCATTGCAGTTTCACCCTCCCAACATACAGTATATGGCACAGGTTAGGTTAGGTTAGGTTAGGTTAGGTTAGGTTAGGTTAGGTTAGGTTAGTTACCCACTATTGAAATTTAATAGTCCTTATGATACCACAATTCTTGTTTTATATAGATATTCACAAAAACACACAGTTTCTGATTTTAAAATGTGTAGCAAAAGAGGTTTTGCAGGACGTTAAATGTGAAAACTTAATCAACATATATTATCACAGGTTAGGCAGCTTAACCCTTTGAAGATTATGACTAATTTTGGTAGTATATATTGGCTATCATTAAACTATGTTATGTTGCTTAGGAAGTATATATGAGAATTATAAGTCTAAAAAACTATCTCAATTAACCTTCGGACTTCCTCTATATCCTTCCTGGTCTGAATATTATCGTCTACTGATTGCCAGAAAATTGAAAACAAATGCGTCATCGGATCTACTAAGGGTTTACTATAAATATATATTACATCCTGACATTCTCATCAAGCTACCAGTATACTGTGACATTCTTTCACAACTTCATTAACCTAATTGGTGCTCGGCATTACGTGAAAAGTCCAGTAATTTCTCCCAACGAGGTTGAACCGAGATTATGTTTTCAACTCTGTTTGTTTGTATGTCTGTTTATAGGCAGTAAACAAGATATTTTATAAAGTTAGGAACCGATTTTATTTGTGTGTGTGTGTGGGGGGGGGGGGGGGGGAGGTAAGATTTGCACACAAAGGAAAAATTGATTCAATTTAGGAGGCGATCCGGATCATATGCTGGTTGTTTTGCATTTAAATGTATATTGTGACAAAGTTAGCGTATGTGAAGAATATGTGTTCTACTGAGTGACCCTCAAGTTGCTTATTGGTCTAATTCAGATTGATAAATAAAACATTGATGTCACTTAAGCGGAAGATCACATTAATAATAGTACCATCTCAGCATGTGCACATCCCAGATTACGCTGGTGAATATAATTCTGAGCAGACACAGCGGAAGCCATACTAAGAGAATATAGAAATTCAAAATCTCACAGGCACTCCTGACCACACACTCAAGCATACCACAATGAAATACGTCATAATGGTGAGATACATAATTTGTCATTGCCTCTCTTGGGTAAGGTGATTCTACAATGGAAGGATAATGGTTGATGGTGAGTAACACACTTTTCCTGCCTACAACTAGTCTCAAACGTAAGCATATATTATGCGTGTGTATGTCACACTTGTATTAACTCTTATAGTAGTCATACAATTACACTCACATGCCTAATTGCAAATCATTGTTTTAGCCAACACCCTCTGCCTAGGTACACAGGTATGTCTGACCAGGTGTGTCTATGGTCGGGGTGTTGGCTCGTGCTGGTCAGCCTACCTCTATTACCTTATGAATAATAATAGTGTGGGTGAGTTGTGACGTGTGGCGGACCGCGGCCAGATGCTCAGTGATATGGGGATTATTATCATGCTTGGTGGCAATTTCCTCTGTATTCTCATTCACCTATCCAAAATAATGAATATGTTTAATAATAACAATTGGAACGAAACAATGCTTAGCAGCCTTTAGTTGCTTTTATTTAAAAAAGCTTGCATATACAAAAATATATACCTGCGCTGAAAATTACGTTTTATTGGAAATTAACCTTCCCCTCATCAACATTAACTTTAATATTCGGCACTAACACATATTTATAATTAAATGAAGACTACTTAATTTGTTGGGGTAATGATTACGAAATCAGATATTTGAAGAGGAGAAAATTATCATAAAGCAGATTGTTAATAAAGTAGACGTGCCGTTTCGCCCAAAAACAAAACGGCATACCCAACTCTGCGATCGGTCACCATCATCACTACTAGTCACTATCATCATTAATATCATCAGCACTACTACTATTATAATAATCACTACTACTCTCACCATAATCACTACTACTCTGATCATTACTACTACTCTCATCATTACTACAACTTTCACCATTATCACTACTATTTACCAACATCATTAATACTGTCACCATCTTCTTACAATCATCATTACTAATGTCACCATCATGAATACTATTATGACCATCATCACTACTACTAGTACTGTCACCATCATATCTACTACTGTTATCATCATCACTACCATCATCATCACTACTGTCATCATTATCACTAAATCTACAACCATGATCACTGCTATTATCACCATCATCACTACTATAGTGGGGAGATTGTAGGCACCAATCGATCAGGGCTAGACCCAGGTGAGGTTATAGGCATGTGATAAAGAGTCGCTGGAACTCCTGTTTCATTTGCTTGGCCTCTCTTACTGATTTTCTTTGTGCCTCATTTACACTGAGAGCAATCCAGCTAGCTCTCACAAACACCTCTTCCT
Source organism: Paralithodes platypus (assembly GCA_032716605.1). Taxonomy (NCBI): domain Eukaryota; kingdom Metazoa; phylum Arthropoda; class Malacostraca; order Decapoda; family Lithodidae; genus Paralithodes; species Paralithodes platypus. The sequence continues at coordinate 15,000,609 of CM064488.1, read as the reverse complement.
CCTATCCACTTCACTACACTAAACATGCACACCACACTTCATTCCTCCACACCAAAATTAAAAAAAACACAAAATGATGAATTGTAGCCCAGCCTCGGAGTCCCCAGGGGGGGGGGACCATAAATGCCCCCTCACCCGACCGACCATCCCCTGACGACCCCACACAATTACCTGGACCTCGGCCTGTTACTCTTTCTATTAATTTCTGCAACATTCGCGGACTTTCCTCTAACTTTCACTCTGTTGAGCACCATCTCTCCTCCTACAAACCTGATCTTCTCTTCCTCACCGAAACTCAGGTGTCTGTAGCAAACATCCAGCAACCCCTTCTCTGTATCCTCCTACTTTCTCTATCCTAGTTTCAAAGCCAAAGGCGGATGTTGTGTATATGTGCACAACAAACTCACTTGCTCTCGTGTTCCCGATTTCGACTCCTCTGAATTCTCAACTTTATGGCTCAAACTTTCCTGTCATTCTCTTACTAAATATTTCTGTGCTGTCTATCTTTCCCCTAACTCTACCAATTTTCCCAAATTCTTTGACTATCTAAACTCTACAGTGGAACACATTCTATCCATTTCTCCTTTCTCAGAAATCTCCATCTTAGGAGATTTCAACGTTCACCACCGCCAATGGCTCTCCTCTCACACTAATGATCCACCTGGTGAACAAGCCTACGTCTTTTCTATCCTAAATGACCTAGAGCAGTTAGTTCAGCAACCCACCCGTATCCCGGATCGCATCGGAGATCGGCCCAACATTCTTGACCTGTTTCTAACTTCTAACCCTTCTTCTTATACTGTCGATCTTTTCTCTCCTTTGGGCTCCTCCGACCATAAACTTATCTCTGTTACCAGTCCTATCTCTCCAGTACAGCCACCCGATCCTCCTAACCGGCGGCGCTTGTGGCACTTTGGCGCTGCTGACTGGGAGGCTCTTCGGCAGTACTTCTTTGATTTCCCATGGAATGATTTCTGCTTCCATGGCCGAGGACCCTCGAAGAGTGCTGAACGCATTACCGAGGTAATCCTATCGGGCATGGAAGCATACATTCCATTCTCTTTCTCTCAGACTAATGCTAACAAATCTTGGTTTACTCACGCCTGTTCTACTGCTGTCCGCAATAAGGAGGAAGCATTCAAACGGTACCGACGCCTTAAAACTCAAGACTCTCATTCTTCATATGTTTCTGCCCGGAATCAAGCCAAATCTGTTCTTCGACTTGCCGAACACTCTTTCATCAATAATAAATGCACTGAACTATCCAACTTTAGCTCTTCCCAAGCTTTCTGGCATCTAGCCAAAAACCTCTCCAACAATTTCTCTTCCTCGTCTTTCCCTCCCCTTTCCCACTCTGATGGCACAACCATCACTTCTTCCTCTGACAAAGCTAAACTCTTCGCTCAAACTTTTGCTAGAAACTCCACCTTGGATGATTCCGGTGCTATTCCTCCCTCTCCGCCCTCCTCTCTCTTACTTATGCCTAATATCCTAATCTCTTCTAAAGATGTACTTTCTACCCTCTCTGGGCTTAACACTAATAAGGCGTACGGTCCGGACGGTGTTCCTCCTGTTGTTCTCAAAAACTGTGCTTCCGTGCTGACTCCCTGCCTAGGCAAACTCTTTCGTCTCTGTCTATCCTCTAAACGTCTTCCCTTCATGCTGGAAGTTTGCTCACATTCAACCTGTCCCAAAGAAGGGTGACCGCTCTCAACCCTCCAACTATCGTCCAATTGCTCTTATCTCTTGTCTTTCTAAAGTTTTTGAAACTATTCTTGCTTCCAAATTTCTTAAGCATTTCTCTTCTCATAATCTGCTCTCAGATCGCCAGTATGGCTTCCTTAAGGTTCGCTCTACTGGTGATCTTCTTTCATATCTTACTAACTCTTGGTCATCCTCCTTTCGGGACTTCGGTGAGACTTTTTCTATTGCACTAGACATATCGAAAGCCTTCGATAGAGTCTGGCATAAATCTTTAATTTCTAAACTACCCTCCTTCGGTTTCTATCCCTCCATCTGTGCCTTTGTCTCTAATTTCCTTTCCGGCCGTTCCATAGCTGCGGTTGTGGACGGCCATTGTTCACTTCCTCACCCTATAAACTCCGGTGTTCCTCAGGGCTCTGTCCTATCTCCTGTTCTCTTTCTAATTTTTATAAATGATCTCCTTAACTGTACCTTAATTCCCATCCATTCATACGCAGACGACTCAACCTTACACTACTCCATTAGTTTTTCAGAACGCCCCAGCCAGCAATCCCTCAACGACAAACGTAATGAAGCCATAGAACTCTTAAATTCTGATCTAAATACTATTTCCAATTGGGCAGAGAAAACCTTGTTAACTTTAATGCTTCCAAAACCCAATTTCTCCATCTATCTACCCGTCAGGATCTCCCAGCGGACTATCCCTTATTCTTCAACAATACAAAAATCAACCCTTCATCTTCTCTCAATATTCTTGGTGTCTCTTTTTCTTCTGCTCTCATTTGGAAGGACCATATTACCAGTCTTGCTAAGGCAGCCTCCCAGAAGATGGGTGTGCTCAACCGCCTTAGGGGGTTCTTTTCCCCTGCACAGCTTCTTGCTCTGTACAGGGGCATAGTGCGCCCTTGTATTGAGTATTGTTCACATGTGTGGGGAGGTTCCTCTCACACCGCTCTCCTAGACAAAGTTGAAAGGAAGGCCTTTCGTATCATTAACTCCCGTCCACTCACCAACTCTCTGCCATCTCTCTCTCCGCCGCAATGTTGCATCTCTCTCGCTATTCTATCGCTACTATAATAATCAGTGTTCCTCAGAGCTATCCCAGTGCATACCACCTACCTCCTTTACGTAGGGCACGTGGTACCCGTCTTGCAACTCAATCCCACCCCTACTCTGTGCAACTCTCCAACCCAAGAGTGAAACGTTACTCTCAAACTTTCTTCTACTCAACAGCTGAGCTCTGGAACTCTCTCCCCGAATCAGTCTTTCCCTCTTCCTATGACTTAAATTACTTCAAACTCCGTGTGGCCAGGCATTTTGGCTCGAACGTCCCTTGATTTTGGCCCTGTCACTCTTTCAACTATGGGGGAGGCACTCGCTATAGGCAGTTATGCCTTTTGCCTCCCTCAATCACATAGAAAAAAACAAAAACAAACTATCAGCATTATCCCCACTATTACTACCATCACTTCTTATGTCAACTAAACTAACTTAACCTAACAAATGCGTGCAAGTTTTTCTCACCCTCTAAAGTCTAAACGATGGCGTTCTGTGTGAAGCACTCTCACACAGAACGCCAGCATCATTGCTTGGGAACAGGTACAGGGTGCGGGATGGGTGTCCTAAGGGGGGGGGGGGGGGAACCATATTTTGGACCTAAAATCATAACTATTGCACATATTCAAAACATATTTTTTGTATTACCGTCGCATTCATGCACCGAATGTTCGTGTGAAGTTTGGTGAAAATCCATCGAATGGTCTAGCAGGAGTTATTGGACAGACAGACAGACAGACAGATGTCTCACCATTATCATCACATCTGAGACATGTGTATGATGTGTGGCTTTCTGTGATGTGGGGGAGGGGGGGGGGGGGGGGGGGGGGGGGGGGTTGGGGGGGGGGGGGGGAGGGGGCAAAATATGTTTTTTGGACCTAAGATCATAACTATTGCACACATTCAAAAAATATTTGTTTAATTACCATCGCATTCACACACCGAAGGTTCGTGTGAAGTTTGGTGAAAATCCGTCAAACGGTCTAGGAGGAGTTCTCGGACAGACAGACAGACAGACATTTCGGTTTGCATGTACCACTATACGGGGGGCGATACCACTCTGCTTATGGAGAGTTGATAAGAGAAAATGAAGACCTAGTGAATATATTGATATTCGATTATCACGAGGCACTGGCCGACATGTATTGGCAATATATATGAACGTCTCATTAACACGTAATTGGTTATTAAGTAAGTTCGACCCTGGTTGGTCATTATCGTAATGATGGCATATTTCTCTCTCTCTCTCTGTTCATAAACAATGTAATTACTAAGTTATTATCACTTCCCATTGGCAGTGTTCATGTGTTTCTAAGTGCCCGTGAATATCCTGTTCATTATAGGTTGGTCAGAAATCCCGATCCCAACATTTCATTACTCAAAAAAAAGTAGAGTAAACGAGCTAACAATTCAACCGTTTAGGAAGAGTCAGCCTGGTATTAGGAGTGGACATTTACAGCCCATTTGCTCTAAACCTTTTTGAGTTACAGAGGTTAGGCGTCATGATTTCTGGCCTACTTATACTGAATGGACATTAGTAGTATTTGCTTTACGTAGAAGATGTGTATAAGTTACGTGCCACTCTTAATTAAGGGGAGATCTCCACTTGAGGGATTTTTTTCTTGACCCCTTTCTCCCTCAGTTTAGCCCCATTGATTTTGATATTATAAAACGTTTGCCCCATTAGTTTAGCGACTTTAAGAACTTTCACCCCATATTAAGACCTTTCGTGCAATTCAGGTGTCGATTTTAGCCTGGCGAGCGATAGCGAGCCTGTAATTTAAGAGGAACCGGCCTTCGGACGGGACATTTTTCTACCGAAAAATGTACAAATTTATCTTGAAAGGGACTCAAGGGGGTGTAATTTTAAGCTTGATGGAGGTCTAGGGAACAAACTAAATACCTCCCCTTAACCTCTACTGTACAAGCGACGTCTCTTTTATTATATTATTGCTATATTTAGACGATTTGGTGCAGCTTGAGAAGTATCTGAGGTAGTAAAATGGGATAAGTGAGATAGTTCGTAGCCTGTTACTGGAGGCCACTTTTAAGCTGAATAATATTGTCTAATAAAAACCCGAATAAAGTTAAAAGGATGGCACCGGTACTGAAAGGGTTAAGCTATTACAAAATAAAGTTAAAAGGATGGCACCGGTACTGAAAGGGTTAAGCTATTACAACATTAATCATCATGGTTATCGGCGAATTATTTATATTCTCTGCACGATTGCTGACTTAAGTTCTGTTCCTCTCCGTGATCTTATACGTAGACATTATAATTCACATGATTGAATTACGAGTGCAGTTTCTTATGCAGTGGGTAACTCATCTGATTAGTCAACCGATAAATAGAAACAAACACACGCGCAATTTATTCACAATAGTTTACTCTCCTACATAAGATCACGTTGAGGAACATAATTTATATGGGCAACTGTACACTCTGACGCGTAAATCGAGGCCCAATAAGAAACTTCAAACAGTCAAACTAGCCAAGCAGCGAATTGTAACTGTTAGCCCCTTCTGTACCGGCGACGTCCTTTCCACTTTATTTCGGCCACTATTAGACGATTTTATTCAGCTTAGGAAGGACGTATACCAATGAAAAAGCTACAGACTATCTCAATTAATCCTTTTAGCTACCATGTTTTATCCTTCCTAAGGTACATGCCATTGTCTAAATGTAGCGGAAATCAAATACAAAAGACGTCACCGGTATAGAAGGGGTTAGGTAAATAATGAACGAGAAGATTCGCTTTAGTTCGGGATAGCTTCGAAAACTTAAGTTCACGAGGTTTGTCCTAGAGCGTCTCTGGTATACTTTTATTAACCCTTTCAGTACCGGTGCCGTCTTTTTAACTTTATTCTAGCCACTACTAGACTATTTTACTCATTTTAACAAAGGCTTACAGCAATTAACTATTTCATTTAAGCCTTTTTACTACCAGAGATTCGTCTTAAACTGCACAAAATCATCTAAATACAACTAGAATGAAATTAATAAAACGTCGTCGGTACAGAAGGGGTCAGTGGAAATGCCAAAGAGACGTCGCTTTACCAAGTGAACAATCTGCTTAGCTTGCATCTGCTCACGAAGACCATCATTTGTTTCGGTCTACTATATGAAACTTAAACATTTCATGTCACAGTTCTTCTCAGATGTATAGTATTTGTTAACTATGTTTGCGTATAATATGATTTACGAAATTAAATAAACATACTTTCCAATGTATATTTGAAGTTACGCAAAGGTTTCATTATGCTACAGGGTATGTGAATACATAAAACTTTGATACCGGCAGGGTTCAATTCGCAATTCAGTCTGCTTCGAAGCAATAATCCTATGCTATAATAATTTAGTGTATCCCCAAATTTCAGTTTTCTAGCCATTCACACTATTACAGAGAATGTAAAGAAATCTGTTTTTGAAGACAAAAACGACAACAACGAACCAGATCAGTAATCATCTGTGTGTTGTGGGGGAGGGACGTGTGTTATGGCCGGAGTGTTACGTGTGTTAATTACTATAGTTGATACATTTACTATAACTTCACGTAGTGATTCTGCCAGCAGCCGATGTTGATAGCACCAACATATGACACAGATGACTTGGAAACTAGGAACACTGTATGAGATCTAGTGCCTAGTCTGCTTTTATTCAGCTGTCCTCCTCTCATTATTCAGCCATTACGATGATTGTGAAGCGGAATATGCTGTTTATTATGGAAACTTGGTATATATACATGATCCATAGACATATTAGTTTCATATATTTCCATAAAGTAGCGAACATCACTTGTTAAGGTATTCAATTTACCGTCAGCTGAAATAATACCGACCAGAGTTAAGACAATATTTCGTGAACACTGACCACCGCAGAGCTGAATGTGATAACGTTACTATTGTCAGTTTAAAATAGTACACCTACAGTTCGAGTTAATAAACCTTTCAAACCTTCAATAGTATACAAATTTAACATGTTGCAAGTGCTTTTATAAACGATTAAAGGACACAATGAAGAATAAACAACAAATAGTGTAAACAAGAGGAGAGAATGAATATAAACACCATATGAGGAGGAGCACTTTTAGACAACGTTTCGCAGATAGCTACTTCAGGTCACTATAGCAGAAGCTATGGTCCTTGGACGCCTTAAGTATCCTCATATGGTGTTTATATTAATTATGTCAACAAGAGGAGAGAAGCCACATAATATAAGACACGAATATTTCGGGATTATTGCACTTTAAACCAATATAGAAATAGGGTTCACAAATAGGGTTTGCAGTTTTGGGTGTGATTAATTTGATTTTAACGATTGCTTTATTTATAATTAATACAATCTTTAAAAACGCACCCTGATAGTGGAGAAAATACAAAAGTAGCCGAACCAGTGTTGACTGGCACAGCATCTGTAGCGAGGTGACAGAGTCATTGTTTGAGCATCAAGAACCCATCGATTGTGAAGGAATTATTGGTAGAAATTTACGAAACTGGTATAGTGAAAAGGAAATGTAAATCTGGCCTCAAAGTGAGACCGATTTGGATGTTTGGTGGAATTGAGAGGGTCTCCAAGAAGCACTTTGTTATTCCTTTGATCGGAGAACACTCGCAGACACAGCCTAAGAACCACGAAAGCTAAGTCCCCTCATCATACAGTTTATTCGTCCCAGCACAACCATCTACAGTGACTGTTGGGGAGCTTATTAATACTTGAGATGAAGAAGGGTATAAGCAATCGACCGCCAACCATTCTGAACTGTTTGAACCCTGAAAACTCGCAAATCCACACTCAGACTGTAGAAAAGTTGGGAAAATATAACCGAAACTACCACTAATTTTCTCATATATTTTCTTATGGGCTTTAGGTAGTTCTCATCATTATACAGTAGTTGACATTAGTTACAATCCCCGGAAAACTTTATTTCTCCCATTATCCAACGATCTTAAAACACTCAGATGTAAGTCCTTTTCAGAGTAAATATAATGTTTTTTTTTGCCTTTGGATACAGGATGGATTGAGGGGGGCTTTGCGCCCCCCCCCCCCCCCCCAGAATTATTGAAATCAGCATCTACTTTAACAGCAAGGGGCTTAATAAGAATTTCACTGCCGTCAATGGGGACAATTATAGGGAGATTTTTTTTGTTTTTACAGTGCTTTATATAGTGCACATAAAATGGATCTCCGGAGGTTGAAACAAATTTTAATATGATCTTTGCAACATCCTTAGGCAAAAATGTAGTTACCGTGGTGTACCCCATCATGTTCACGTCTATTTTGACTGCCTTTGGATACAAAAATACATTACCCTAACCAAACAACCTAAGCTAGTATTATAGATATATAAGTATTTATTTTATTATAAGTATTTATAGATGATTTATGTTGTATGTCGGTAGTGGTACACCAGGTAACTACATCCTTCTATCTATTTATCTATCTATTGCCGGACGCCTTACTCCCCTTACGAGGGTGGCCATACACAGAATTCCCCCAAGCGGACCTATTCCCTGTGAGAGGGACAACCCGAGCCAGTTTAGTGAAGGACTTACAGGATTGACCACTCAATTTAGGATCCGTCCGACTCCGAGGCCCTCTGTGTATCTTGTTAGCACTATTTTTCTACAGTGGTGTTCGGCTAATCCATCCACTAACCTGCCTTACCCTTAGGTAAGCAATACGGATTTGGGTCAATATACAGGAGGCGCTACAATATAGGTAGCAAAATTCTAATGGTAGTTTTGGGTTCCTATCATCATATGCTTCATTTCTATATACTTTTTATCCCCGGGAAAAAAACAAAAAATCTTGGGTTTTTTATTTTTTTCTTGGATTTTTTTTTATTTTTTATAACCTAACCAAAAAACCTAACCTAACCTAACCTAAATGTATTTGGGGGCTATTAGGTTAGGTTAGGTTAGGTTTTTTGGTTAGGTTAATGACCAAAACAAAAAATCCCAAGAAAATAAATGAAAAATCCCAAGATATTTTTTTTTTTTTCCCGGGGATAAAAAGTATATAGAAATGAAGCATATGATGATAGGAACCCAAAACTACCATTAGAATTTTGCTACCTATATTGTAGCGCCTCCTGTATATTGACCCGGATTTGTGTCAGGTTTACTCCCCTAGACAGGTTGCCAACCAAGGCTGACGAGTCCCATCCACCTGGATTTGTATAAGTTGTCTCCCCTAGATGAGTTGCCGACTAAGGCTAACGAGTCCCATCCATCCTTCCCAATCCTTATTATATAATAGCCTTCAAATTTTGAGAAATAATTAGTGGTAGTTTCGGTTATCAGTACCAAAAGTTGTGTTTGGATACTAAACAGTACATCAACAAGCCTGGAATCCGTGCCAAGTACCTGATTCAGTACATTAGTCGGTATCTTGTTTTGAACGAATACTATTGAGACTGCTTTCATCAGTTTTTCCTCCAAGCTGCCATCCTCTACCCACCCCAGTAAGAGAGTTCATCCTCCACATGAAGACGACTTCGACAAAGCCAGCCACTCTGACCCTGATGACCCCACTCCAGGTACATCTCATTAAGGTATGTCAGGTTAAGTTAGGGATAAATCTACAGTTATACTACCCCTATTTTGTCGCTACTCTGTTGGTACTAATGGGTAAATATTATTAGTAGTAGACTTAGTATGGTTTGATGATGCGCGGAAATTTATATTTGACTTGAAATAGATACATTGAAATATTACAAACCTTCGCGAACCCATAAACAGGGAATGGGAGCTGGGTTTAGACCGTCGCGCACCCATAAATAGGGAACGTGAGCTGGGTTTAGACCGTCGCTGACACAGGTTAGTTTTCGGTTAGGTTCGGTTAGGCTAATGTTAAAAATACTAAAATGCTACGGTCCTCGGTCTTAAACAACACTATATCAAAAAAAAAAAAAAAATCGTATCTGTTTGGTGATAAATGTTTATGAAAATAGTTTTTTTTCAGTTTCCGCGTCTGCTGAACCATCCAAAAACACGCTAAAAGGCGTGTGTTGAAGGGGGGATGTGGTGGGGGGTAGTGGAGGAGGGGTAGTATAACTGTAGATTTACCGAAAAATATAGCTTAGAGTGTTATGGATAGCTTAGATTATTTTTGGTTATGGTAGTTTGGTTTCCGTTGAATTAGGCTACGTAGTACACATACAGTGATACATATATTCCCAAGATACCTGAATGACAAGTTCTGTATAGACTTGGGGAATGTGTTGACTGGACATTACCCCAACACCTCCATACGGTCACAACGCATACTTAACTCCCCACACATCACAATGCATACTTAACTCCCCACACATCACAATGCATACTTAACTCCCCACACATCACAATGCATACTTAACTCCCCACACATCACAATGCATACTTAACTCCCCACACATCACAATGCATACTTAACTCCCCACACATCACAATGCATACTTAACTCCCCACACATCACAATGCATACTTAACTCCCCACACATCACAATGCATACTTAACTCCCCACACATCACAATGCATACTTAACTCCCCACACATCACAATGCATACTTAACTCCCCACACATCACAATGCATACTTAACTCCCCACACATCACAATGCATACTTAACTCCCCACACATCACAATGCATACTTAACTCCCCATACATCACAATGCATACTTAACTCCCCACACATCACAATGCATACTTAACTCCCCACACATCACAACGCATACTTAACTCCCCACACATCACAACGCATACTTAACTCCCCACACATCACAACGCATACTTAACTCCCCACACATCACAACGCATACTTAACTCCCCACACATCACAACGCATACTTAACTCCCCACACATCACAATGCATACTTAACTCCCCACACATCACAATGCATACTTAACTCCCCACACATCACAATGCATACTTAACCCCACACATCACAATGCATACTTAACTCCCCACACATCACAATGCATACTTAACTCCCCACACATCACAATGCATACTTAACTCCCCACACATCACAATGCATACTTAACTCCCCACACATCACAATGCATACTTAACTCCCCACACATTGTTCCTTCATATTTAGTAGTTTAGGAAAAATACTTGTTGTTAACGTAGCCCGGCCACTTGCTAACGTAAATACTTAAAATATAACCTCCTTGATCTCATTATGTAAATCACAGGTCCTTTGCACGAACATTGAAGTAGGGACATACAACAATTGTGTCATGTTTTGACTAGAGTTACGAGGCTATTCTTCCCTTGGCTTTAACTTAAATAAAGGCAATACAGGTTTCGAGCGAGTTGTTTTGTCTAGAGTTAGAGACTCTGGTGACTATTTATGTCTGTCGTAAACATTATCTAGTTCTAGTTAATCACTCTTCGGAATGATGACATTTACGATCGAATGAATCTTCAAATAGTATGCAATATGCAGATATTTGCTTGAACAATTTGAGAAAATTTAAATCACATAAGAACTTCTCAATATATTAGACACATTGGGGCGGGGGGGGGGGGATGAAAAGCTGATCACCAGACCTGACCAGCTTGAATACCATAAATAAAAGAAGCCCTGGGTCAGCTGGAAATCTTACCGACTGTTCCTATTGAATATTATATGCTATTTAATTATATCAATTATGTCACACTTGCACACACAATATTTACAGAGTGCTTACTGAAGGAGTTACACCAAGATAAATTTAATACATATAATCAGCTTGACATTGACAGGCTTATAGTGTAACATATGGAGTGTGTATGTTTACAAGTGGGTCTCCGGGGGCTTATCTTGGGAGCTAGTTAGTGTAGTGCATTCTGGAACTGTTTGTGGCCTCTTGTACAGTTGTCCACATAAGTTTTATTCTTCTCCGTGATCTTATACATGGAAGTATTATGCACATGATTGAATAAAGAGTGTAGTTTCTTATGTAGTGGTTAGCTCATCTGACTAGTCAACGGATTATAATATAACAAAAAACATACTCGCAATTCATTAATACCATTTTCCTTTTATACTTAGATCACGAAGAGGAACATAACTTATGCGGCCAATTGTACACACACACACACACACACACACACACACACACACACACACACACACACACACGCACATAGGATAAGCAGGCCAATAATAGTAAAAATATGTTGAATTTTAGTTTGTGAAATTCTTAATTGTTCCTTGGTATTGTTCTTACCAGACTGTATAATGATTACCTTAAATTACATAAAAGTTCTCCTATATTTTGTCATATATATATATATATATACATACCTGGATTTCACATCCCTTACCTTTACTCTGAAATATTTTAGCTTATGTATTACATCGAACTCTTCAAGAAGCTTGTCCTAAACTGCACTTCCTAAGTCCAGTATGATTTACTTCAGCAGACCCCTTGTACTTTAACTTAATCTGACATCATTCGACCAACAGTTATTATATATATATATATATATATATATATATATATATATATATATATATATATATATATATATATATATATACAGTATAATGCACGTGACTGCCCATGTTAGATAACAAAAATATTAGAGGTAAAGATTAAAGTAAGTTTATTATTATGGTTTTGTAAAGGGAAGTGTAACCACAATCATACATGTGCAAGCACATACAGTAAACCCAGACACTATGTGAATAACTAACTCCCATCTTTGACTAAAACAAACAAGTGTTAATTATTTCCCTCCTAACTTACTCATTATCTACCTGGGTCATACATTTACATTGGCCATTACCCCCGCCATCTATCATCTAGGATAGCAAAAGTTATCCAGGTCATCTCAACAGTCAATGTTTCACTAATCTTTACTTCGTTAGTTAGTGGTTCTATTGCAACCTGGTCCCTTATTTTTTTTTTATCTCGCTGACGCACACACACACACACACACACACACACACACACACACACACACACACACACACACACACACACACACACACACACACACACACACACACACACACACATATAAACGAGGAGATGCTGGAGAAAATAATAAAAATATTGGTGAGACCAAGACTGGAGTATGCGGCAGTGGTGTGGGCACCACATCTAAAAAAGCATATAAAGAAGCTGGAGAAGGTTCAGAGAGCTGCAACTAGGATGATACCAGAACTGAGAGAATTACCATATGAGGAGAGATTAAAGAAATTAGATTTACCATCTCTAATGGATAGGAGGGAGAGAGGCGATATGATTATGATGTAGAAATGTGCGAGAGGACTCGAAAAGGTGGACACGAAGGGTTATATTGTGAAAGATAATGGTAGAACTAGGGGGCATAGATATAAGCTAATGAAAGGAAGATGTAAAGGAGATGTGAGAAAGTATAGTTTCCCTTACAGAAGTATAAGTAAATGGAATCAGTTGGAAGAGGAAGTGGTGTGTGCCAAAAACATTCATATTTTTAAGGCAAAGTTAGATAATTGTAACTCAGGAAGCGGGACAATACGAGCCTAAAAAGCTCAACTCCTGTATACTACAAATAGGTAAATACAAATAGGTAAATACACACACACACACACACACACACACACACACACAGGCTGTTTCGCAGCCGACCAAACGGCTGACTGACCCTAAGCAGCCACTAAGACCAAATTGACCAATTGGCCGAGGATCAAAGTAGCCACTCAGCCGATATCTACTGCGGTCCAAAAGAATATTCTGCTCAAAATGGTCGATTACACTGACTTGACCACATACCCCGAGCCAAGGAAGCCATTTTGCCCTATTCGGTCACTCTGCTCTCTCCAGAATGGCCACTACCTCCAATTTGGATTTTTGGGCAAAGTTTGACACTCCATTTCGAGAGAGAGAGAGAGAGAGAGAGAGAGAGAGAGAGAGAGAGAGAGAGAGAGAGAGAGACTCTCTCTCTCTCTCTAAGCAAACCTGATAGGATGAGAGTTAAAGTAGCCTTAAATTTTTTTTTTTTTTTTCTATGTGATTGAGGGAGGCAAAAGGCATAACTGCCTATAGCGAGTGCCTCCCCCATAGTTGAAAGAGTGACAGGGCCAAAATCAAGGGACGTTCGAGCCAAAATGCCTGGACACACGGAGTTTGAAGCAATTTAAGTCATAGGAAGAGGGAAAGACTGATTCTGGGAGAGAGTTCCAGAGCTCAGCTGTTGAGTAGAAGAAAGTTTGAGGGTAACGTTTCACTCTTGGGTTGGAGAGTTGCACAGAGTAGGGGTGGGATTGAGTTGCAAGACGGGTACCACGTGCCCTACGTAAAGGAGGTGGTATGCACTGGGATAGCTCTGAGGAACACTGATTATTATAGCAGCGATAGAATAGCGAGAGAGATGCAACATTGCGGCGGAGAGAGAGAGATTGCAGAGAGTTGGCGAGTGGACAGGAGTTAATGTTACGAAAGGCCTTCCTTTCAACTTTATCTAGGAGAGCGGTGTGAGAGGAACCTCCCCACACATGTGAACAATACTCAATACAAGGGTGCACTATGCCCCTGTACAGAGCAAGAAGCTGTGCAGGGGAAAAGAACCCTCTAAGGTGGTTGACAACACCCAGCTTCTGGGAGGCTGCCTTAGCAAGACTGGTAATATGGTCCTTCCAAATGAGAGCAGAAGAAAAAGAGACACCAAGAATATTGAGAGAAGATAAAGGGTTGATTTTTGTATTGTTGAAGAATAAGGGATAGTCCGCTGGGAGATCCTGACGGGTAGATCGATGGAGAAATTGGGTTTTGGAAGCATTAAAGTTAACAAGGTTTTCTCTGCCCCAATTGGAAATAGTATTTAGATCAGAATTTAAGAGTTCTATGGCATGGCTTCGTTACGTTTGTCCTTGAGGGATTACTGGCTGGGGCGTTCTGAAAAACTAATGGAGTAGTGTAAGGTTGAGTCGTCTGCGTATGAATGGATGGGAATTAAGATACAGTTAAGGAGTTCATTTATAAAAATTAGAAAGAGAATAGAAGATAGGACAAAGCCCTGAGGAACACCGGAGTTTATAGGGTGAGGAAGTGAACAATGGCCGTCCACAACCGTGGCTATGGAACGGCCGGAAATGAAATTAGAGACAAAGGCACAGATGGAGGGATAGAAACCGAAGGAGGGTAGTTTAGATATTAAAGATTTATGCCAGACTCTATCGAAGGCTTTCGATATGTCTAGTACAATAGAAAAAGTCTCACCGAAGTCCCGAAAGGAGGATGACCAAGAGTTAGTAAGATATGAAAGAAGATCACCAGTAGAGCGACCCTTAAGGAAGCCATACTGGCGATCTGAGAGCAGATTATGTGAAGAGAAATGCTTAAGAAATTTGGAAGCAAGAATAGTTTCAAAAAACTTTAGAAAGACAAGAGATGAGAGCAATTGGATGATAGTTGGAGGGTTGAGAGCGGTCACCCTTCTTTGGGGACAGGTTGAATGTGAGCAAACTTCCAGCATGAAGGGAAGACATTAGAGGATAGACAGAGACGAAAGAGTTTGCCTAGGCAGGGAGTCAGCACGGAAGCACAGTTTTTGAGAACAACAGGAGGAACACCGTCCGGACCGTACGCCTTATTAGTGTTAAGCCCAGAGAGGGTAGAAAGTACATCTTTAGAAGTGATTAGGATATTAGGCATAAGTAAGAGAGAGGAGGGCGGAGAGGGAGGAATAGCACCGGAATCATCCAAGGTGGAGTTTCTAGCAAAAGTTTGCGCGAAGAGTTTAGCTTTGTCAGAGGAAGAAGTGATGGTTCTGCCATCAGAGTGGGAAAGAGGAGGGAAAGATGAGGAAGAGATATTGTTGGAAAGGTTTTTGGCTAGATGCCAGAAAGCTTGGGAAGAGCTAGAGTTGGATTGTTCAGTGCATTTATTATTGATGAAAGAGTGTTTGGCAAGTCGAAGAACAGATTTGGCTTGATTCCGGGCAGAAACATATGAAGAATGAGAGTCTTGAGTTTTAAGGCGTCGGTACCGTTTGAATGCTTCCTCCTTATTGCGGACAGCAGTAGAACAGGCGTGAGTAAACCAAGATTTTTTAGCATTAGACTGAGAGAAAGAGAATGGAATGTATGCTTCCATGCCCGATAGGATTACCTCGGTAATGCGTTCAGCACTCTCCGAGGGTCCTCGGCCACGGAAGCAGAAATCATTCCATGGGAAATCACGGAAGCAGAAATCATTCCATGGGAAATCAAAGAAGTACTGTCGTACAATATACATTTTTTTTTTTTTTTTTCTATATTCTAACTTACTTCCTCTCGGGCATAGGCTGAGAGCCTTAACATTCACCGCTTTACAATGAACAGTGAAGCCTGTGAGGTCTTGTTCCAGTCTAGGGAGTGAGACATGTGAAGCACGTAGAGTACAACGAGCACCTGCCATCTTGCCTTCACATGAGGCACGGTGCTCACTCATGGCCCGAAACGACCCCATCTCTGAAGCCACCTCGTTCCCGTGTTTCACTGTCTCACCCCCTACACTCGGACTCTCACACTTACACACACACAACGCCACCTGTTGAGCAGATAACTCATCAGGCATTGCACCCCTATAGCATATTTTGAATATGGGAATATTCATACAGTGCTATTTAATCAGGGAACAATGAGGGTATTTTATTGACGTTTCGGTGGGCTTGTGGTAATGCACTGACACTAGGTACAGCACAAATTCCATCCCAATAATATCTTCCCATTGATACATCGGGATTTGAACCCGGAACTTTGGGATTACCAGGCCAGTGGCAAGACCACTCCACCACACCTCCCCACACATACTGTATATGCCTATACATTTATCATCATGCATGTATTGTAAGTGGTGATATTTACAGTATACCCAACTTGCGAAATCACTGTTCTATGTAAAATGTGCTTTAATAGTCTTGTAAGACTCTGCCAGATAAAAGTTTATAAGTGTTTACCGACATTTATGAATAATGAAGAATATTCTAAACACTTCACTTTTGGTAGTGATTGTTTATCATAATATCATGATTCAGATTTCCTGAAGACTGACATAAAACACCTTCATTCTACAGATAGCTTATACAATTGAACGTTGTTTAAGTTTAATATGTTGCCGAACATAATCTGGCCTCCTCGACCTCGTAATCAAGATTCTCCGCCATAAAATCTACGAACTATATAATTATACAGGATATCCGAGAGAAAAGTTTGCCATTACCTATCAGCGGCAGTCTTAAAATACACCAGCTAGGGATTGACCAATACCAAACCTTTCAGTTGCTCTGTCACTTTGCAATCCAAGCAGAGATTCAACACATTTGGTAGGGTATATATCTTACGATTATGTGTGTTATTTATATCTGGTTATAATTATGCTAAATACCTATTTATATGCTTACATAAATCATAATCGTGTTATCTTGCTTCGCAGGCATTACCTCAATTCTTACTCTATTTAATTTAATTCCTTGTTTAGTGTTTCATCTTCTTGTTTGTGTTTTATCTTCACTTTTTCTAGGTTTTTGTTTGTCTGGGTTTGTTTTTGGCGTCAACAACCTTTGATGATGCGCTACCATGCGGAGTATTTGTTCTCCTTTCATTCATTAATTACCTCATCACTTTGTTTAAGGGGATAATGTTTTTTTTTTTTTTTGTCTTAGGCCTATTCAGTTATTCATATCAAATATTTCGTTTCCTCCCTAGACCTCCATCAAGCTTTAAAAACAAAACCCCCCCCTAGACCACCCTTCAAGATAAATGTGTACATTTTTCAGTAGAATATTGTCTGGCCGTTCCTCTTAAGACTACAGGCTCGCTATCGCTCTCCAGGAAAATATCGACACGTAAATGGCACGAAAGGTCTTAAAATTGACAACGAAATGGGGCGAAGTGTGTTAAAATTGTCAAACTAATGGGCCGAACGTCTTAAAATCTCAAAACTAATGGGGCTAAACACGAGGGAGAAAGTGGTTCAGAAAATCGGCCCATCTCCCCTTAAGAAATTTATAAAATGAAACAGACAGATAGACAGATTAACATGAGTGATAACAATACTCTGTTTTGTTGGGATATGTCACGCTCAGGGACAATATATCTCTGTGACGAGGGTATAATCCATAATACTAACCCAGTAATACAAGCACAGCAAATGTGACTCTTCATTAATAGGAATTAATCCACATGATAAGCTAGTATTTTGCATAATTTGTTTCATTGTATATTACAATGAATGTGTGTACTCAAGTTTAAAACAAATATAATCTATGTTTTTTATTTTGTTGAGTAAGTTCAATAATTCAATTAGGGTTTGTCCAATGACGCCTTTCCTTTGGAGATAAATGTCATAATTTATTCATCACTGCATACTTTCATCGCTGTATTCATACATGTTTTCAATTCACTTCACTACTCTCCTACTACAAAAATCTGCCAAGTCATTCCTGCTGTTCCTCGAAGGCTCCACTCTCTTACTCAACACGCACTTTAGTTGGCATATTTCCAGCTGATGGTTAATTGAATCTCTTAGTAGCTGATTTTCCGATACTTAGTGGAAACATATGAAACTTCTATATGGCTGTGTATCGTATTATTGGCATGTTTTCATAATTTACAAATGTACCTTATAGCTGAGTAACAAAGATAGTAACATGGCAATTTACCCTCAGCTGGAAAAAAAAAATAGACGCTACCAATATAACGAGGGTCGGAGTTACCAGATGGTTTAGCCTATGTGGTACCTGAGCCAGTAATCATCATCAGGTGGTGTTTGAGTTAAGGGGAGGCTGCCCGTTTGTGTGGTCTATTAATGAATTTATTCATATATTGTTTTAGTTTCCTCCTAGACCTCCATCAAGCTTAGAGATAAAGATAAATTTGTACATTTGTCGGTAGAAAAATGTCCCGGCCGAAGGCTAGTTCCTCCTAAATTTGCAGGCTCGCTGTCGCTCGCCAGGAAAAATGGACACCTAAATGGCACGAAAGGTCTTAAAATTGACAACGTAATGGGGCGAAAGGTGTTAAAATCGCCAAACAAATGGGCCGAACGTCTTATAATCTCACAACTAGTGGGGCTAAACATTCGGGAGAAGGGGGTCCAGAAAAACGGTCTGCATCCCCTTAATTTGGTGTGACAGTCTCTTTGTATGTCAGTAATGATATTGTGTGGTTCAATATCAAGGGGATATGACCTTTATCTAGGTCCCCTCCTCCCACATGTTTAGCCTCATTAGTTTTCAAATTTAAAAATACTTGCCCCATTAGTTTGTCGATTTTAAGATCTTTCGCCCCATTTATTTGTCAATATTAAGACCTTTCGTGCAATTTTTTCCCCCCTGGCGAATTATAGTGAGCTTTTAATTTTGGAAGAATCGACCTTTGGCCGGGATATTAGTTTTACCGAAAAATGTACAAATTTATTTAGAAGGGGGATCTAATGGATGTTATATTTGTATGTTTTAGTTTGATTGGGGTCTAGGGAGGAAACTAAAGAAATAATAAATATATGAAATAATCAACCAAAACAAAATAACCCCTTCCCCCTTAAGGTGGTCTAATATTTGCACTGTTGCCAAGCTCATCACAGTGGGCAAGTGGCGTATGGGAGCTATAGGAAGAAAGTCAACAAGTACTTGTTTATATGTATGTTTATCTATTCCCTACGAATTCTTACATATTTTTATATACCATTATCAATTTCTGTTTCAGATCATTAATAATTTTCCAACATAACTAACTTAATGACTAAGCTAATTTTGCATGTGCTTGACAAAAAACAAATACAATAAATTAATAAAATTAAGTAAATCAGCTTTTATGCATGTCAGTTAGTGGTTGATGGAAGGTACTGTATTTAGGTGAATTCATAACCCACCAATTAACGTACAAATATACCTAATTAATGTGAGGAATACATTAGATACAAGCAAGCAAAAGGGGTAATGCAAACTGAGCTAATTGTATCAGAATACTATTGCCATGTATTATCATATAAAATGTATCCTTACTCTCGTGAACGCTGAGTTTCATAAAGTGGGGTACTATTCGAGCAGTTTCGGTATAGTTGGCAAGCCTGGCTGTCTGAAATGTCACAAAACATCTGTTCCTTATCATATTGTGATTCGAGCCCTCAAGTCGTGGATTACTGATACCCTGGGCTACCAACCCATCCTACGCTCAAACAATATTTTCCATATTACTTCGTCCATTGAGTCTAAATGGTGCGTGTCATTTTAGTAAGGATACTTTTTTGTATGATAGTACTGTACATGTAGATACTAAAAGGGTATGGTATAAATGGTTGAGTGTATATGTTTACAAGTGGGTCTCCGGGGGTTATCTTGGGAGCTAGTTAGTTTATCAGATTATGTGTCAAGCATAGTGAAGCTGGGGATCTGTATGTGGTCTCTTGTGCACATATCTCGCAGTTACACACACATATTCTTACTTTTAAAAGAAGATAATCCTTTAAATACACGCTAGATAATAGGAAAATAAAAAGTAATGATATACCATAACACATATATTTTCCAACACGCTAGTACAGAATTAGGTATCCTTAAGAATGATAAACAGAGCACAACATACATTGGATTCAGTTCGCCAGTGTACCTAGTGCACATACTAAATGCTCAATGTTGGTTGGCAATAAGCCACCAGGTTCCGTAAGAGATAAAAGCTGCAAGTAACAAGTAGGAAGTAGTGCGCTGAAATTTAAAATTGTAGAATATATAATACATTATTCTTATGATTAATTTATTAGTGCAACGCAGCCCAGTAAGAAACAAATAGAAAATATTTGTTTAAATATCCTCCTTTGTTCGCTGTAACATCCTCAATTTATCAATAGAGTTGAATGATAGGTTACATGTTCACCCGACCTTCATTATTTGCTCATCAGATCATTTGTATTGTTGGCAGAAAATCAAATGTAGCCCTAAACAAATCCAGACCACTTATGCCATCATTCCATTTCCTAATAAGTTTCGTTGCTTTATATATTTTGTTTTTTTCAGTAAGAATGTTCATCTCTGTTCCCTCGTCGTTTTTTGCATCTTCTATAATTGCTTATAAGATTGATGCAACGCAATTAGGTTTGCATAATTTCATATTTTTGTGCTTTCTTGTCAAACTACCGATACACCAATTTGCCAATCTACTGATTTATCTATCCACACAATCAATTACCTCCCCACCATCTTGTCTCGTCTAAATCAGTAATATAATAATATTTACTTGGCAAGATTTGGTTCTTGGATTTGAATATCTTAAATTGATGGTATTAGGCATTATATACCGAATAT
The DNA here is from genome assembly GCA_032716605.1 of Paralithodes platypus. Taxonomy (NCBI): domain Eukaryota; kingdom Metazoa; phylum Arthropoda; class Malacostraca; order Decapoda; family Lithodidae; genus Paralithodes; species Paralithodes platypus. Next base: position 14,979,605 of record CM064488.1, on the reverse strand, counting down.
ATATATATATATATATATATATATATATATATATATATATATATATATATATATATCTCACAATTACACGTGAGCTAATAAATGTGTTTATACTAATCTCAGCGGGGTTAGATCACCGACAGTCAGGACGATTGTCCATGCTTTAACCAACTCTACCCCGGCGTGATAAAGACACTAATTAACCTTTTCCAACTTACTGTATATTAGGGAGATGGGAAATTCTACTTGGAGAATGTATTTCAATTCATACACAAGTCATTGGATCCATGTTCCTGGATACCATACAGGGACTACCCTAACACAACTCGAGATTCATTTTCGAATTATTCTTATTATTTTTGTTTTAATAGTGCCATACATTGCAGTGATGTAGACTCGCTCACACACACACACACACACACACACACACACACACACACACACACACACACACACACACACACACACACACACACACACACACACACACACACACACACACACATACACACACACTCTCTCTCTCTCTCACCCAGAACGAGAGGCGGCGCGCTCCTCGGTGCCACTAGATTGAGTGGCGAACCCATCAATAGGTTCTATAGAGGTCTTGGTTCTGGTTCTCTCTCACGTCCAGGCTTCTTTACTTCGAAATAGATTTTTCACTGCTATTATTCCATATATTTTACATCAATCATATTACCGGTAGTAGTTTCGCTTACTTCAGTATAATTCCTTCCTTCTTTAATATCCAGTTCCTCAGTAATTATCGCCTCAAAATATCATTCAGCAAAATACGACTCTCTTTAGTTGAATGACTTTAGCATTTTACGGGTAAAATTTATGGCTAAGTAATAAATATGAATGCATGGAGAATGTTTGTGAATAGATGACTGATAACACGGTCGTTGGGGAGTAAAAGGGTAAAAAGGAAATCAAGCAACAACACGTCCAGTGACCCCTCAAGGCTCCTTGCCCTCCAAAACACTGATGGTCAAGTGTCCAAACAGTAGCTTTGAGTAGGTAAGGGAAAAATGGAAAGGGAAGACTGTCAAGGGACAAATGTCCATGGCAGGATTAGGAGATGGTAGTACGGGACAGTTGTTAGTAATATAATTGAGAGGAAAAAACAATACTTTATTCATTTACAAATGCAGTCAGTCGTGGATTTAAGGCAAGGTGTTTGTCTAGGCGAAGTTTAAAAAAATCAACGGGGGTGCAGTCTGTGACATCTCGATGAAGCCCATTCCCCAAGTTTACAACTCTATTGAAGAAGAAATTCTTCGACTCGTGTGAGTTAAAAGATTTACCAATAACTTGGCAACCGTTCCCCCGCGTGTAATTTGATTGGTCATTAGTGAAATATTTATTATATTTCATATTGCCAATGCCTTTGATGATTTTGAACACTTTAATTAAGTCGCCTCTTCATCTGCGCTGGGTTAGGAAATATATTAATAGATAAATAGGGAGAAGGGGTCGGACGCCAGTTGGACTAGATAATAGGCCGTCAGGCGCCTGGCCCGGGGAACCGGTATATATGAAGGGTCATGACTGGATGTGAGGTAAGCGGGCAATGTGGTGTGCTCCGCTGCATGTCTGCCTGCTGAAACCGGAACATCTCCGGGATGTCTGGGGATAGGGAAATGCTGGAGGCCTCTAGTGATCCTGGGTCTCTGGGTCTTCTCCTGAGCGACCAAGATGTATGTTAGTTTATATTTTGTTTTTATGTTGTGTTTTCCCTGTTCGGGCTCTGTCTCTAGTCGGCCACCCCCAGCTATGGGGTAAGTGTTTGTGTATATACATACATACATATATAGTACATACAAGATTTCAAAGGCCTATTTTAAGAAGGTACGGTACTTCCTGTTGTCTCTGGAGCTACTAGCTTGATGCAGAGTTAATAGAATCAGTAGGAAGATATATCGTCCGGTTAGGTTGTGATTGTTACTAATGTTAAAATTATAGTACTGATATACGGTAGTGTTAGAAGTGGTAGTTGCTTGACATTTGTCGAGGTTATTTTGAATTATTAGAAGGAACACTTCACATAAATTGATGAAAGTTGATTCGTTTAAAAACACTGTTTTTGTTATGTATCGTTTTTTGTTTTTTTTGTATATGCTTTACAATACAATAAAGGTTCAGAACGAGAAAGCGTGTGTGAGTGAGTGAGAGTAGCTGTAGCAGAAGCAGTAAAGTTTCAGAGCAAAAACTTAATAGAATTAGTTCCGGAGAAAAATGAACATGCAATCTGATTAGAATTAATGTCGTAAAACATGAAGCAGGAGGAAAACTGAGTGTTGAAGTAGTAAATCACCGTAAATTAAGTAATAACATTGCAGTTACCTTGTGTAATGTATTTAAGGGGAGATGAATAGTTTTTTCTGGCCCCCTTCTTCCTCATGTTTAGCCCCATTACTTTCCTGATTTTAAGACGTTCGGCCCTTTAGTTTGGCGATTTTAACACCTTTCGCCCCATTATGTTATCAATATTAAGACTTTTCGTGTCATTTAAGGGTTAATTTGTCGTCCCTGACGAGCGATAGCGAGCCTGTAATAATAGGAGGAACCGGCCTCGGTGGGACATTTTTCTATCGAAAAAATATACACATTTATCTTGAAGGAGAGTCTTTGGGGGCGGGGGGGGGTTAAGCTTTGATGGAGGTCTAGTGGAAACCAAGTAAATGATACAAATATAAATAAATGAACAAATAAATACGCCCCATAATGAGCTGGGGAGTGTCTCGGGTGGAGATAATAAGGAAAATTATTCTTGTTGGCTGCGTCAGTAATGCAACCAGCGGTCAGTTATAGTTTGGTGGATCATTGTTGTTCTTGAGGCTCTTCTTCTGTTGTGTGTGTGTGTGTGTGTGTGTGTGTGTGTGTGTGTGTGTGTGTGTGTGTGTGTGTGTGTGTGTGTGTGTGTGTGTGTGTGTGTGTGTGTGTGTGTGTGTGTGTGTGTGTTTGGTAATTTTCACTAAGCATACTCTCGCTTCTAACAATAATTAGATTTGAAGAGGAACAAGCGCATACCAGTATGCCGTGTCTGTGTCGTGTATCTTAGCGAATATTCGACTTTTGCATAACAATAATATAGACTTTAATGACACCATAAATCACAAGCCAAACACCAATTTCCCACTCTTTAGCAATAGTGTATTTTTAGATCCTGTACTGTACACAAATGCTGATTTCTTGAAGGATTTACATATTTTTAGTTGCACGTCCTATGCTGCACGTTTTGTTGTCAGCATTAATGATTCCAGGTAATTGGTCACTAGTGGACCAGGTAACTTTATAAGGGGGGATGGGCGTATTTATTTGCTCATTTAGATATGTTTTTTATATGTTTTTGTAGTTTCCTCCCTAGACCTCCATTAATATTAAAAAAAAAAAAAACGAAAGACCCTCCTTCAAGATAAATTTTACATTTTTCGACAGAAAAATGTCCCGGCCGAAGGCTGGTTCACCTTAAATAACACGCTCGCTATCGCTCACCAGGAAAAATTCGACACCAACAGGACACACACACTTTTAATTTAATATTGACAACAAAATCGGGCGAAAGGTCTTAAAATCGCCAAACTAATAAGCAGAACGTCATAAAATCTGAAAACTAATGGGGTTAAACATGAGGAAGAAGGGGGATCAGAAAAGCGACCCGTCTCCCCTTAACCCCCTGATAATTATAGCGTATTTCGACAGTTCATTCTGGCTATCATTAGACGATTTCACACAGCTTATAGGAAGGATCTGTGGGAATTGCAAGGGTAAACAACATTTCGATTAACCCTCTGCTTTCCATATCCCCTTCCTAATTTGAATAAACGCGTTTAATAATAGCCACAACCATTATAAGAAACGCACCATGACCTTTAACCCTTTGAGTACCAGCGACGTGTTATATTTTATTCTAGCTATATTTAGACGATACTGTGCAGCTTAGAAAGGATATGTGATAGTTAAAAGTGTTGGTTGAGACAGTTTGAAGTTTTTGTATTGCTAGAACTCCTTCCTAAGCTGAATATAATCGTGTAATTGTTGCCAGAATATGATGAAAAGGACGTCCCTCGTACTGAATGGGTTAAGGGGAGATGGGCGTATTTATTTGCTTATTGTGTTATAATTTTATTATTTTTTTAGTATCCTCACTAGACCTCCATCAAGCTGTAAAAAATTCCCATGACACCCCCTTCAAGATAAATGTGTAAATTTGTCGGTAGAAAAATGTCCCAGCCGAAGGCTGGTTCCTCTAAAAATTACAGGCTCGCTTTCGCTCGCCAGGAAAATATCGATACCTTAATGGCACGAAAAGTCATAATTTTGACAAAGACATGAGGCGTAAAGTCCTAAAATCGTCAAACTAAAGGTCCGAACGTCTTAAAATGTAAAAACCAATGAGGATAAACAAGAGGGAGAAAGGGGCCTAGAAAACTGGCCATCCTCCCTTAAGGGGTTATCTACCAAACCAATTCCTTGCATTCCGTGTTGTTCTTGCATCCTCTTCTTTACTACCGTAAATCCTGTATCCCTATAGTTAAGAGGAGATGGGCTGTTTTTGTGGTCCATTAATTAATTTAATTTATTTTCTAGTTTCCTCGCTGGACCTCCCTCAAAGTTAGAAAAATACCCACTAGACATCGCCTCAAGATAAATTTGTACGTTTTTCGGTAGAAATGTTTCCCGGCGTCTTATAGTTACAGGCTCGCTATCGCTCGCCAGGAAATAATCGACACCTAAATGGCACGATAGGTCTTAAATATGTACAACGTAATATAGCTAAAGATATTAAAATCGCCAAACTAATGGGCCGAACGTCTTAAAATCTCAAAACTAGTTCGGCTAAACGTGAGGGAAAAAAAGGTCCATAAAACGGCCTATCTTCCCTTAATCCATTACCCTGCAACTCAATTTTACTTTCTTTTCAGCCTCTCTCTCCTATTTGTTATTTTTTCGACCCCTTCTAATTTGGAATCTCAGTCTTCCATCTTTCTGTATATACACCTCTTGTTCGATGTTTTTGGCAAACAGTCAATTTAAGTTATGACAAATTATTGGAATCTGTGGAGTATGATATAGTTCTTATTATTTATTTAATTACTCTATATTGTGGACTACCATAAATGTCTGGGACGCATTGGTAACATGTTCGACTCACAATTGAAAAGTCCCGGGTTTTCCTTACACCATATGCCTCTGTTTACTTAGCAATAAGTACAAACCTGGAGTTAGTGGATATATTTGACACCCTATCAGGGGTGTGTAAATGTTGGTTACCTAAATAGTATGCAGCATCCCCTGTGTACCAGGCTCGGTACCTCAACCGAGTTTCTGCCACAGGCTTCAAAGATTAATCCCTACTGTACGATGGCATGTTAGATTATATGTACCCTCCAGTGCCAGCCTTGTTGCCAAAAGCTACGAGACAACACCCTCTCAACACAAGAGTTGGTGGGTGACTGACTCAGGGGGCCTGGAGCAGCTGAGGGGGAGCATGAGAAGTGTTGCCAACTCCTCATAGCAGTGCCTTCATGTCATGTTAGCAGCTTCCACTCGATATTAGTAGGAGCAAGGATCGCATATTACTGACGGACGAGAGGCTTCTCTGGCACTGGCGAGTAACATTTTAATGACATACATCAGCCGTCGCTGGTACTGGAGGGGTTAAGGAGATGAGTGCATTGGCCAAATGTTGTTGGGAAAAAGATGAATAACTCACATTATTGATGTGATACATTATGTTGGTGGCGACGACTATGACTCAGAAGAAATCTTCTGATATTAATATTCTGTTCTTCTCTCTTGTGCTTGTTCTTTCAGTGTGGTTAGGTCAGAAACAAGATGATATATAAGTAAGAAATAGTAGTTGAGACCTTTAGGCAGTTGAAAACGAAAGGGTATATCTTAGTTTCTTAAGAGAGCTATATTTTCTTTAGTTCCATTGTACTTGACGTTTCTTCTCTCTCCATCCTCCCCTGCCACTCACCTTCCAGCGCCTTGGGTAATGAGGACCATTGTAATATCCTATCGTCCGTCTTGCCTCTGTCTTTATCATGTTAGTGTGCCTGGTTTGTCCCTTAACCACCGTCTTCAGGCAAATACGTGATTACCTATTTGTTTGTCGTGAGTTATATCTTGTTTGCTATTGTTCAACTAATGCGCTTTATGTAAAATGTGCTGTGTATATATATATATATATACATATATTTTATCATATGTATTCGCAGCTCTCAGATCGAGGATTATATGGTGTGGTACCCTGTGGAATACAAAGAAGTTCTAGGCCTCTGCCCTCTCATTTGACCTATGACCTTCCACAATATTTATACATAACAGCTTGTAATGATTGAAGTATATTTCATCTCATAAGACTGATTTGCATGGTTATTATATCTCGAAATCAAGTTAACATTCGAGTTAAATTATACTACCACAAGTCTACTGCAGATTAAGAGAATAAAGCAATTCACCTCTAGACTTTGCACATCTTCTTCTACTGCTGGTTGTCGTTGTATCTTTAATGAACCATCTCCCTGTCTCCACCTCAACCCCCCCCCCCCCCCTAGTGCTTTAAACACACCGCCTATCTCAACACCTCCAATAAAATGACTCAGTTTTAATTTCTCACTTCACTGAGGATAAGAATTTATCATAGTTTTACTTTAATATTACACAGTTTCTTAAATATATTGTTGTCATCAATTCATCTTTCTCATTTATCTAGTTACTTTATTGTCTTTGCTATTTTGCGTATAGTATTTGCCTCAATTGAATTCATATTTGGCTCTCTATATGTTTCCTCTTTATATAAGAGTACACCGTATACGTTCTAGTTTTTCTTTTCTAGTTTATTTGGTTTCACTTGTATCTCTTTCATTTAAGCGGTTTTGAATTATCCTTATATTTCCTTATCAGTGATAAGCAATCCAAGTGCACCAGTAATCAAACTAAGTTGCTCACAAATGATGTATTTGTATTTCACTATCGGCCAACCCACTGAACCTTCGCCCTTCTGGCAGAATTGTCAAAAGCTTAGGCCACCTGACTTCCCTGCCGATTTTTGTACCGTTCTGTTGATTTTTTGTTTTCTGTCTGGCCCTCTAATTGAGATTTTGGCTGCCCATTTATAATTGTGGCTCTCCTACCGAAATGTTTACCGCTCGGTTGAATTTTGGTCGCCCGTCTACATTTGTTTGCTATTACACCAACGTTGGCCACTCGGTAGAACTTACGGAAACCCGGTTATGCATACAGTAGTTGCTGCCAGGCTTTCTATATTAATTCTACATTCCTCATTCACACTGTTGAATGCCTTCACGAACATTTGGACGCGCTAATGAACTTTAGCTGCCGGGACGAATTTTATATTATTCAGTAGAACTTTTGGCTGCTCCACTAAATTGTTAGACGAATTAATTTACCACCACATCTATGTTTGGCCCCTGGTCCAACCTTAGACCACCCAACCAAATGTTTACCGTCCCACCGAACTATTGGCCTCCATGCCAGTATCAAGGATGGAGTTAGGAATATTGATGTTGTATGTATGAAACAGAAGTATGGCTGCCGCGATATACAGTAGTGTTTGCATGGCATACCGCTTTGAGTCTAATTCTACTCCTCTTAGTACACAACGTATACAGTCTAATAACACATATAAGAAAGCCACTCCAACAGCTTCCTCTCTCTCCAACACACCTCCCCTCTCTACACTCTTCAGAAAACAAGAAAGTAAAAAGTAGCAACAAGGTGCCGTTGTAAAAGCTTATCCCTCAATACCTTCATCTGACCTGACCTGACAAGTCTCATGGCACCTTAAATACTTATACAGGCACATCACAGGATAATATATATACTAATACCAGTTGTCCTTTACACTAAGTTATTGATGCCAGTACTCTAGTGGGTAAGTCCAGCCTTCAACCTTTAACACTGCCTTCAACCATCACGACCTTCACCACCATAACTTAAACTAATGAGGCCGTCTGGTTGTTCTGGGGATGTAGGGAAGAGGCTGACTATAGAGCCAAGCAACGTGGCAGGTAATACACTAAAGAGAGACGAGAGGTGTGAGAGAGGGAGGAACAGAAAGGTTGCAAAAGTTTTGCTTTTATAGGTTTATTTGGCCAAATACTTTGTTATCCACAACACGGTGACTATTCCATTATACTATTATACGTTTGAATTTAGGTTAAGGGAATCGTCTTAAACTCAGTTGATATACTTCCGTAAATCAATTTAGTGATAGTATAAGTGCGTAGTATACCTTAAGAGGGAACAAGGCAATTACATAAATAGATACAGAGGTGTGAGAAGAAGGGAAGAAAGCAATGGAATATTGACATATTAAATAACGCATGTTAAAATAAGGAAAAACACGATGGTAGTGTGATGGAGGCATACAAGTAGATAACTAAGATTTTTTTTTTCTATCTACAGGCACATGTTTTGTATAGCCTTTGGATTAGATCATTAGCCACGACTAAGTCCGGAGATCTTACACTAAATAGCTCGTGTTTGGTTCGTCCCTCACTTGTCTTCCCAAATTGTCGGCACCAAGTTGTCTGGTAGGTAGTTCGTCACTTGCTGACTTCCCAATCCAGTGTTACCATGTTGTCTCGCTACTTAAGTTGATTGTGTCTTCCCTTGCATATGATGAACGTGGGAATATTCATGCATTACTTATGCGTTTTAACCAACCAGTGTGTGTGTGTGTGTATGTGTGTGTTGATTTATTGAAGCATAAAATAGCCGGATTTGCCTATTAATATCCCTACCTTAATATCTCTCACCACGTATATCTGTCCACACCACACTCTTCCGTCGATCCCTACACACTTGCCATTCTTATCCATACCATCACAACGCCATGCTTTGCTCATTTTTTTAACAATCCTTGCGTGATCATTTAATATAACTTTTTGTCCTTCAATTTCAGTTGTCCTAATAATTCTACTTGAGCTCCACTTCCTGACATTTAGCTAAGTCATTCCTTCACACCTTCCTTTTCTTACTCAATCTTGCTACTGTGTTCATATACTCATCCATTAACCCCTTCAGCACGATGACGATTTTTTACCTTTGATTCTGGCTAAATGTATATGATTTTATGCAGTTTAAGAAGGACCTATGTTATCCAGAGGGTTTATTGAGATCGTATTTACCTCTTGGAGTCCTAGAGGTAGATTATAAGGTAAAGAAAGTCGTTTAATGATGACCAGAATATGATTAATATTACGTCATCGTGCTGAAGGGGTTAATATCTTCATCAGTAACCAACCCATTTGTCCATAGCATTAATTGTTCGTGCTGGATCCCAAAATTCATTCCATTAAAATATATTATTCTCTCTTTCCTATTTCAGAACATGTTTCTTGCATATCCCCAGCTAATGCCTTACATCTATGTTATCATAGTTTGAAGTTGTTAACCCCTGCTGTACCGGCGTGTTCATTTTAGTTGGATTTCAGCTGCAAATAGACGATTTTATTAAGCTTCGGCATCATTATGTGGCAGCTATAATAATGAATAATTGAGATAGTCTTTGGCCTTTTAATAGGTAGACGTCCTTCCTAACATATATATAATCGTCTAATTGTTGCCAGATTATAATAGAAAGGATATCACCGGTACTGAATGGGTTAAAGATTTATTCACTCTAATTCGCATATATATATATATATATATATATATTTGTATTGTAAATTGCCTTCCTTTTAATCAATTCTTCCTTTGTCCCAGAACACAATCCTTCTCACTGCTTATAGTGTTTCAGCTCTTGTACACATTCATGGCTCATAAATATTCCTTATCAAGCAGACAGACAATCATTCCCTTATCCTCCCACCACTTTTCCACTTACCAATTCCCTTGCCTTCACCTCTTATATCAGTATCACCCTTCCTTGATCACATTTCCTTCATCAGTCCATCACCAGAATCTCACGCTGTAATCTCAGTCCAACCACTTATCTCTTCAGCTAGTAAAAATAGTACCGATATTTTGCAATAAAATGCACGGCATTCAACACATACTGATTCACACTCTCATCACCCTACACTTATTTTGCCATAATTTTCATTTCTGTGTCACCTTATTTCCACCTTGTTTTACTTACCTGTTCACCTACACCTTTCCGTCAACTACCTTCTCCTCACAGAAACACATGGTATCGCTAGTGTTAGACAACCACATTCCTATATTATATATTGTTTATTTATTATTATTTTTGTTTTACCATTTTGTATGTGTGTATGAAGGAGACAAAAGGCAAAGGTTGTCTATAACAAATGTCTCTCCAAAAATTGAAAGAGTGATAGAGCAAATTTCAAGGCATAAACCATTCCTATATTCCAGTCAATAGCTTCCCACGATAACTTATTGGATTAAGGCGGTCACACCAGCGCTTTTTCTGGAATTTTGTGATGTGCAAATTGTTTCTCTTAACATTTCGGGGATTGACCCCCAAAACGTGGATAGTCTATATAGTAATGGTTACAGCTCAATGGGAGAGAATGAGGCGGAAAAGAGGAAATACTACGGGAAAATTGAGAGGCAGAACATGTAGAGATTTTGATAAAGAGGGAGGAGGAAATTAAAACAACATCATTGTCGAGAGTGGCAAGGATATTGAAAAGTCTCATGGCTTGATAACATATTAATATGCTGACACATTCTGTTGCTGCTCCATGAGAGATGGCCATCTTAACCCTGACAGAGAACTATCTTTTTTTACTATTAGGCGAAAATGTTGAGGTTATTCGGCACAAACTTATTTTACTGTTAGGCGAACAGAGGCAAGGTGTGTGAATAGATTGCCTAAACATCTCCTCCTGCCGGGAATCGAACCTAGTTTCCTCGGTTTGTAGACGATCACTACCAATGGCCCATCAGGCCACCCTGTTGCTGCTTTCAGTTACCGGAGTATTCTTAGCTTCTTCTTTTACTTCTCTATCGATACCAATGGCTGCTTCAGGCACACACACACACACACACACACACACACACACACACACACACACACACACACACACACACACACACACACACACACACAGGTGTGTGTGGCGGAGTGGTCTTGCCACTGGACTGGTAATCCAATGGACCAGAGTTCAAATTCCAATATGTCAATGGGAAGATATTATTTGGGATGGAATTTGTGCTGTACCTAGTATCAGTGCATTACCACAGCACACCGAAATGCCAAACACAAATACCCTCATTGTTCCCTGAATAAATTGCATTGTATGAATATTCCCATATTTAAAATATGCTACAAGGGGGCAATGCCTAGTGAGTTAATTGCTCAATAGGTGGCGTTCTGAGAGTGAAGGTCCGAGTCTGGGGGATGAGACGGTGAAGCGCAGAAGCGAAGCAGCTTCGGAGATGGGGTTTCTTCGAGCTGTGAATTGGTGCTTTGCATGTCTCACTCCCTAGACTGGAACAAGATTTCACGGGGCTCACCGTGTTCAGCGGTGGAGTGTACAGGCTCTCAGCCTTTGCCCGAGAGGGAGTAGTTGGAATATAGAAGAAAACAAAATAATCACACACACGCATACATATACTGTATATATATATATATATATATATATATATATATATATTGAAGGCATAACATAAATGTAGCCATGCAGTAGATACAACTCCTATAAAACTATTTATTACAACACACACTTACTCACGGACAACATGAACGCAAGCAGAGGCTACACTACTCCAAGCCTCACCGTGTTCAGCGGTAGAGTTTAAAGGCCATCAGCCTATGCCCGAGAGGGAGTAGTTGGAATATAGAAGAAAAAAAAAAAAAAAAAATAATAATTCCGTGTTCTTACAAAAATCAACAATATTCCTTTAACAGCGGCAGTAAAAGAGATGTTTCCATAAGTTACAGTGACGGTCCGGAGGTTGTAAACTGAACGCAAAATAAATCTTGTGTGTGGCGACAGTTTGGCCACAGTTCTATTTTATGGGAAGACTCCGTGTTTGACTGTTATTTTTATTATAATTTTGTTTACATCCACAACTCTTCGCGAAATCATGTGTTTAGTTTAAGTTGAAGCTGTTTTATTTAGAGAAAGGTTAGGTTAACTGAAGTTAGGTTAAATTGGGGTTATGCTAGATTACGTTACGAAAGCTTAGTATTGTTTGGAGTTAGATTAGGTTAGTGAAATAAGCTGAATGTGTTGAAGGTAAATCGCCCCGGAATGAAGGCGAGTTATAGTGTTGGGATACTGACTATACGCCTATTTCAAAATATTGAAGTGGTCCCAAGATGATGTTGTTCAGTACCAGCGTAAGTATATTTGGACGTGCGAATCATCGTTTATGTTGTAATAAATCAGGTGGCTTGCATAAGCTAAATAATGAGTGCATGATCAGTTGCTGTCACATATTTTGGGGGTGTACTATTGCATCGATTTATGTGTTCGTCTTTGTTGCCTGTTTATCAATGTATGGATTCATGATTGATACGATTTATTGCTATGGTTGTTTTTTGACTGTCTAATGAGTTTCAGGAAACAATATTGCGAAATTTGTCAGCCGTATTAATCTGAGACAGGGAAGTCCTCTCGCCTTAACCATTTTTGCCAAAATAACAAGCTCAATTATGTAAGAACTCTCATTAACATAGTCCCACGGAAGAGTATGTTTTTTGATCATGATAATGTTGCACATGACGATCAATAATACTAATCATCATAGAAAATTAAAATGCTACGGTGACACCAATATTAATTATTATGTTTTTGGCTACTGGGTGAGTCTCTAGCCCACTCATGTATGTTCGTGAAAGTAACCCATTTCTAATTATGGAAATATATCTCTGGAAGAAAATATATGAATATAATTTCCTATGCACCAAGTACAAAAATGTATATACTACGGTATTTATTGAAATGCAAGTTTTATCCAAAAATCAAATCAGATAGATATAATTGCACAAAGAAAACCATAAGGGGTCCATGAATTCTTATGAGTGGGCTAGAGACTATGGCACCCGAGTGTACAATGCAAAGCATATTTTTCCCTAGCATAATGAGTATTTTTTTTCGCATGACACACCTTAAAACGATTTCAATATATTATACATGACCTCAAAACAACTAAATGAGCTTTTTGGTAATTGACAGGATAATTATGATGTTATCAGTCCAGTACACGGCCAGAACACTGGGGTCATTACTGAAACAGGCTCACTTTGCTTTATCTTACGACGTTATTAAAAAACAAATTATTAATATTTAATAATAATTATGTGCTAATGAGAAAACCCGGAATGGAAAACCTAGAAGAGTTATACCAAAACGTAAGATAATCATAGCGTTTATTATGAACACATATATATATAAGAAGCATTGATTGAAATAAGTATAGCGCAATTAAATATCACTAATTATAAATACTGTACAATGAGTAGCAAATAAACAAACATTAATGCAGGATCAACCATGAATGTGGAAAATAGTATGTAACCCTTTCAGTATTGGTGCCGTCCTTTTAACTTTATTCTGGCTCTATTATAAAATTGTATTCAGTTTCAAAAGGGCCTCCATCAATTAGCAGGCTTCGAACTATCTCACTAAACCCTTTCTACTACCACAGAACAATCACTCTTAACAATGAAAGTTCTGTACACCATGGGGGTCAACAGAGGATGCCCAAGGGAGTTGACGGAATAGGAAAGATGTTTGTGATGCAGGAGAAGTAGGATAGTTATAAAACGTGGACGTAGATAATACACAAATAGGCAGATTGAAAGCCGCAGAAATAGTGAAATCAATAGACGAAACCCTTCTTCTATTGTTATCATACGAACTGGGAGATAGTATGGTTGTTGTAGGTAAATGTCTGTGTTGCCATCACCACAACCTGACCCGGGCTGACACCTTGAAGCCTTTACCACAATAGATCCAAACTCTTATCTTTAACCCCTTCACCATCATTACGTAATTTCCATCATATTTTGGTTACCATTTGACGATTTTCTTTAGTTTACAATCTACCTCTACGACTTCAATGGGTAAATAATCTCTCTTCGCAACATAGGGCCTTCTTCAACTGTATATAATCATATCATTTTAGCCAGAAACAGAGACAAAAAGGCGTCATGGCGCTGAAGGGTTTAAGGGGAGATATCCACTTGAGGGACTTTTTTTTGGACCCCTTTCTCTCTCATGTCTAGCCCCATTGCTTTTGAGATTTTAAGATGTTTGCCCCATTAGTTTGGCGATTTTAAGAAGTTTCACCCAATTTATGTCACTTTTAAGACCTTTCGTCCCATTTAGGTGTCGATTTTTTCCTGGCGAGCGATAGCGAGCCTGTAATTTAAGAGGAACGGCCTTCGGCCGGGACATTTTTCTACCGAAAAATTTACAAATTTATCTTGAAAAGGGGTCAAGGGGGTGTAATTTCAAGCTTGATGGAAGTCTAGGAAACACACTAAAAACCTCCCCTTAAACGATGGTTCCTCACGCTATAATGTTCCATAACATACCCTGACTTGCATACCAGTATTATTTTATATTTTAAGCCGACCACATTTTCTGCTGAGTAGCAGCCTCCAATTGCTTTGATTGATCTCCCAGCCTTGGTTGGCAACCCACCTAGGGGAGATAACCTTATACAACTCCGGATTGATGGGACTCGTCAGCCTTGGTCGTATTTTAGGAGGTATATGGCCTACGGCTGAGACTTTTTTCTACCGAAAAATGCACAAATGTATCTATAAGGGGGATGTTGCGGATGTTTTTTAATGCTTGATGATGAAGGTCTGGGGAGGAAACTAAAACAAAAATAATAAGTAAAAAAACCAGACCAATAAATATACGAATCCCCCTTAAGTATCAGCAATGGTTATCCATTTAGCCATCCATCAAACGAATTGGACACAACATGTTGGACATGCAGGTGTCGTGATATACCTATTGAAACTGAGGGTTCAATAAAACATCTCTATATAAATTAATCTTAAAGGCAATACTGATAAAACTTTCTTGTCTGGCCAGTAATGACTACTAACTAAGTAACTAAATAATGTAACTTGGATTATTATTGTCTCTCTCTGTCTGTCTGCCTGAGTAATACACCTCACAGTTCCTCACATGAAAACCGCTTATCTGTGAAACAGAATAGATGATTCCTTGTCACCATATGGACTGGAACAAGGGTTAGTAATTTTTCACAGAAAAACTGGACACTGTGACGCTCCTGCATAGTAGCCACGTGCGGGCATGCGCGAGTGTCGGCTGCCCAGCCGTTTAGAAACCGGCTGGCGGCAGCCGGCCGGCCGGCTTTTCCTTAGTATATATCCTACGACAATGTAACTAATGTCTGGGATATTCTTATGTTGTTTCACAGCTTGAAGCTGCCCTTATTCTTAACCAACGCATCTTAGTATATTTTATTCTCGATAGTTGATTGTTTCATTATAATATATAAGATGTAAGTCTAGTGAGAGTGGGAGGAGACGAGCGGGAGAGAGAGAACGGCTGGGGGACGTTGCTTCGCGCGGGTGCGGAGAGTCTAGCTTGGGACGAGCCTGATGTTGCCAATTTGATCGCAACGTTAGGCTTAGTTTCGACTCACGCAAGGGGTAGAGGATTTTGACCCGGCAACTGTGTTGAGTGTTGCCAAGCATGGGATGTATTTCGCATGCCTAGGGGGGGGGGGGGGGTCCAGACAGATTCAAGACTCAGAGCTCACCTCACTGTCGTACCCTTCGGACCTCCTTGATATCTATCCCTCTCAACCCCACTTAGAAACTTTCTCTCTTACTTTGTATACCTTCTTTCCACTACTTCACCAATCTATTTAATTATCCCATCCCCTTGATAGACCTTATATCTATTATTGTATTAACGACGAGCTCTCAGATAATTAGATAGGATTTGGGCCTTATGCAGAGATGTAATTGTTAATGAGACCTAGGAAGCTTTTTTGTTGTCTCATATTTGGTGGTTTCATGCTTGCTAGTGTGTTCTTGTGGCAGGTGAGCAGGGGCTAGACCGGAGGGGAGGCTTTTTGCGATCCTTTAAGTAAAGTCTGCTGGTGCGAGTCCTGTGGACCTGCACGACTTTACTAGGATACCCGTGGGAGTCTGGGGGAATTTTTCTTGTCTGTGTGCCTGTGTGTCTAGAGTGTTGTGTTGTGTGAGGGCCCTTGCCTAGTCCACTCAGCACTGCGCTAGCACGTCTTGCGTTTGTTTTAGGGTCGCCAGGAGAGAGTCAGATACTTGGGATCTGAGTCTCTCAAGAGAGCACCCTTTCAATTAGAGTAATTTGGCGCACAGACTTGGGAACGTCCCTAGGCTAGAGCAGGTGGCTCAGCCCGGGTATCCGAAGCCTATATCCTTCCGGCTAGACCTCTGCCACCTGGCAGATTAACAGCTAGGGGTTTATTATTTCTGCATGCTTGTTATTGTGCCACAGTTTACCGTTGTTGTGAGCATTGTGAGTCAGGGTGTGGCTTAGAGACTCTGTCCGAGCAGGCTTGCCTGACTAAGAGTGAGAAGCACACCTGTATGTGGTTATGTTGCGAGTTGCTGCCTTTATTTAATTATACCTATGCCATTATACACTGTATGGCCTATCACTAGTATTTATTCCTGCTTATGAGTTAAGAGTTCTCTAAATCCGTAACTTACTTTCTTTGCTAAGCATCAGATCCTACAGTAGCCGCATGCAGTTTAGAAACCTGCATCTTGTCTACCTGTACGATGTTTTGAGGACTGTTTGCTTTCACCTTCTTTCACGCAGGGGTGATTAGTTGTATTAATTAACGTAACGTTAAATGTACTTTCTTCTAGTTTGTTATTAAATTGTTTCTGCAATTTAATTCCGTTATCTATCTTTTCCTTGAAGCTTTAAGTCAACTTAATTGTGTGATCTTTTATATAGCCTGCTTGACTATCAGCAGTCTATAGTGCGTGCACCCTGTAACCGAGTCATAGGATACCTTGTTGTCCAGGCAAGACTCTTGACGGTTTAGGGTGGTTTGTTGCCTGGGTTTATAGATAAGGGTTGGATCTAGCGTTTTCCGTTGTTGCTTGTTGCCGCATACCTAGTCCAATAGAAAGAGCCCAGTGTTTATATATCCTAGGACGTAACAACACATTTATAGATTCGTATATTCTATGTTCAATATGCAAATTGAATGTTTCTGTTCTTGGTGTGTGTGGGGGGAGGCTGATTTCTTACTGTAATAATTCATTAACCCTTTGAAGATCCGATTACGCATTTTTGGTTTCTGCTTTCTGACTAATATTGAACGATTTTATTCAGATTAGGAAGGGTATATGGAATTCAGAGGGTTAATGGAGATAGTATTTACCCTTATAATTCTTACTCCAATAATTCCCGCATTCCTAAGTTGTACAACATCATCTGATGATAGCCAGAATAAACTTTCAAATTGCGTCGTAATCTTCATATGGTTAAAGATTATACATACATACATACATACATACATACATACATACATACACAACTATTGTACTGGCCATATAAATTGTCTCTACTACTGGTTATTTGTTACTTCGTTCAGGGTGTTCATTAAAAACCTGTATAGTAGTAACCAAGCTGTTCAGATTATTATCGTCCCTGCAATTGACGACTTGCAAGTGTTGGTTTATAAGGAAGTTGGAGCTGTAGACATCAATATTCAGCAGAATTATCAGCGAAAATACGGTCATAATACATATCGATATCCATAAAACTAATTTGATCATACTTTTTATCCAACAGAAACCCACATTATTATTGGATTTCTCTTTAATATCGATGTTCACGGCTCCAACTTCCTAATATCCTGAAACTCGCAAGTGATCATTTGGCTGACTTGACGGGAATAATAAGACTAGCGAATGTTCTTGTTCCCCAGGCTGTTTGACTGAACAGCCCCAAGGTTCCGAGCAAGGCCAAAGCCATAACCGAGATTTACAGTATGTGTCTGCCATCATCCAAGATATGGTTTTACTAGAGTAGAAATGCTTGTTAACATTAACTGGGATTCCATTCACAATATAGGGTCATACTATCTCATTTTACGCATACCACGGTCTTCGTTTTCCGATTTGATTCGAACTGGACAAAACAAAAATCTGTGATTAATACTTTGTGTCACACTAATCATCTTGTAGGAGATAAGACCTGTTCACACATCTGAGAGGCGCGACAACGTAAGACTCTTCCCCGCTTATCATATATCAAACAAATGAACCTATTGGTCATAAGAAGGTAAGATTCTTATCACCCTGGTGGCTAGATAATAAACTAAGAGTCCCTGGTGGCTCTTAATATGTAAATTACTAACATCTTAACCCTTTGCTTACTTCTGTTGTTATTTTCAATATTCTTCTGGTTATCATTAAGGGATTTTATGCCGTATGAAAAGGATCTCTAGGAATAAAGGATCTCTAGGAATAAAAGTGGGTAAGAACTATACCAAAGAACGTGCTAAATCCTAGAACTTGTTCCTCAACTGAATGTTAGCCAAAATAAGATAAATAGTCGCGTCACTGTATACATAAAATATTTAAAATGCATCGCAATGTGTGTGCTTCACTCTACCTTTACTTTCCTTACAAGTCAATTACCCGTACTAGAGGTGAGAGATCCTGTGGTAAGAAAGGGTGGTCAGCTTTTCCGTTGGACGCCATTTTGGTGCCATAATTACCAAAGAACTGGATGTTATTATATTATTGATCATATAACATTTAGGGCTAAAGGGCGAGTAATCCATCATATACCAGTAATGTCGAATAGGTATGGGCAATTTAAGTGTAAAAAGAGGCAACATTACACCAGTGGCACCAAACTGGTGGAGGTTGGCCGATCTTTGTTACTATAGGGTCTCTACTGGAGTCTATTAGGTTGTCTCTCATATTACCACAGCTGTTATCACCACCGTAATATCAATTACGGCCACTGTTATTATACCGGTCGGTTCAATTACCTACCTTGTAATTACCCTTAAAATAAAATGGTACTGTAATATGCAGAACTGGCAAGGTCATAATTACTGTAACCAAAGATATGGCCAAAGCGATATGTACAGTACAATTTAATAACACATGGTAATAATATATGTAACATCGGATGAAGCGTTATTCATAACATTAATATAGTATCACCTTCAATTTTTCATACGATAGTTGTCTTTGATATCACCTGTTTAGATTTTGTG
The DNA here is from genome assembly GCA_032716605.1 of Paralithodes platypus. Lineage (NCBI taxonomy): Eukaryota > Metazoa > Arthropoda > Malacostraca > Decapoda > Lithodidae > Paralithodes > Paralithodes platypus. The sequence goes on along the minus strand of CM064488.1, from coordinate 14,960,444 downwards.
TAGTTACTCATTAGATTTTTTGTTGCATAACTTTTTGAATAATATGGATAAAACACTATGTCAATCATATTACTTCTAATTATTTTTCCAACTACAATCAGGCAATACTATTTATCTTGGAGGGCGAAGACTTCTCTATTTTATAATGTGTTTAAGACTGAGAGCCGTATTCTTGGACGTGTGGGGTGGGTGTCATCTAGTCGATAATGAACGAATATAATGAAACTGAGTGCTAATGAAAGAATGAAGTATGGAGATATCCCACGTTTTAATAGCTAAACATTCATCTTGTCTTACTTCGTGCATTAAGGAGTAGGGTTTCGCTGTGTGAAGGTATTATAATATGGCTGTAAGACCCTCTTTCTCATTTTTTCCCCGAACTTGAACCGCTCAAACAGACTAACTTACATCGTCTGTACACAACCTGTCACATTGTCGCGTCACATTAGAGGTCGGTGTGAGGTAATGACAGTGTGATCCGTTCTGTTACAGTCAACCAATTTACCGGGGAGCCAAAACTATCACTTACCAGACCTATTATGTTGACACTGGTGCCACTTGGTGTATAGTTAATGCCTGCGAGGGGTACTTTGTGGTTTGTTGAGTTACCGTGTGTGTGTGTGTGTGTGTGTGTGTGTGTGTGTGTGTGTGTGTGTGTGTGTGTGTGTGTTACTCAGTTACTTGTTCGTCAAGGGGAATCCACGCAATGCGAGCTAAGCTCATTATTATCGCGCCTCCTTAACTGGGAATGTATTGCGTGAAATGCATGTTAAGTGTTTTATGTACTGTTGGAATGGCTGTGGATGTGTGTGTAGTCTGTATTTAGCCAATTGGCGACATCGGAAACGAAGGCTTAGGGTGGATCTGTATGGTACCATTCTCACTATAGACAGTACCGTCTCGCCCGAAGGCTTAGGTAGCCATCAGCTTCGGTGAACCATATGATACCCATCTCGCCCTGTACCATTTTTGCCAACCCCAGATTGGACGTTACAACGTCGACCACTTATTCCAGGTACCTATTTACAGCTAGGTGAACTGAGGCTAACACATGAAGGAGACAAGCCCAATTTGTCTCCGCCCGGCCGGGGATTGAACCCCCGACCCTCGTGTGTGAGACGAGAGCTCTACCTACTAGGCTACGGGTGTGTGTGTGTGTGTGTGTGTGTGTGTGTGTGTGTGTGTGTGTGTGTGTGTTACTCAGTTACTTGTTCGTCAAGGGGAATCCACGCAATGCGAGCTAAGCTCATTATTATCGCGCCTCCTTAACTGGGAATGTATTGCGTGAAATGCATGTTAAGTGTTTTATGTACTGTTGGAATGGCTGTGGATGTGTGTGTAGTCTGTATTTAGCCAATTGGCGACATTGGAAACGAAGGCTTAGGGTGGATCTGTATGGTACCATTCTCACTATAGACGGTACCGTCTCGCCCGAAGGCTTAGGTAGCCATCAGCTTAGGTGAACCATATGATACCCATCTCGCCTTGTACCATTTTTGCCAACCCCAGATGGGACGTCACAACGTCGTCCACTTATTCCAGGTACCTATTTACAGCTAGGTGAACTGAGGCTAACACATGAAAGGAGACAAGCCCAATTTGTCTCCGCCCGGTCTGGGATTGAACCCCCGACCCCTCGTGTGTGAGACGAGAGCTCTACCTACTAGGCTACGGGCTGTGTGTGTGTGTGTGTATGTGTGTGTGTGTGTGTGTGTGTGTGTGTGTGTGTGTGTGTGTGTGTGTGTGTGTGAAAAGATGAACTAAGAGTCAACGAATTACGAAATTATTTAACGAGCTCATTCATGTGAAAGAATAAAGTAGCCGGCAGTAGCCGGCAGTAGGTATGATTAGAAACAACTTACGATAAGATAGCTAGAGTTAGAAGGAAGAAGACAAAGACCACCTTTATTCCCAACCAAACATTTTATAAACTATTTTGCAAATCATACTAAAGAAAAACCCATATTGTTTGTCATATGAGATGCGAGAAATGATTATAATGATACGAGATTCTAGTATTAGAGGAAACACTTGATTATATATTGTTCCCCAGACATTCAGAACAAATATCATGAAATAATAGACAGGTCAGTTCACTGATATATATATATATATATATATATATATATATATCGGCTATTGATCTTGTCCTTGGAAAGCGGAGGTGAATAATGAAGAGAAACACCAGGGCGTGATAGAAGAGCACGTTTATCTTGTCTATATTTATTACAACGTTTCGGAGACACACTTACTCCATCATCGGGTGAAACTATAGCCTTTATTAGGTAGCAATGAAAAATCAACCGACCTTGTGCTTTGAACATCTTCATAATGTAAGTTATTTTTAGTGTGTCCGTATGTATAGTGTTTAGAAGCGTTGTGATTAACTTATAATGTTTGTGGTATTTATTATGTCATCTATATATCTTTGTGTTTCTATATCCCCAATTTATGATACGTATTTAGGTTTACCATAGTCTTTCTTCATATTTTCATACTATGCCATTTTTCTTAGGCTTTAAGAAATGATTGTAATTCACTATGTTTCTTACAAGTGTGTGTCTGTTATTTTTAGATTTGCCTTATGCTAGGGTAAGTGTGCCTTCGAAACGTTGCAATAAATATAGACAAGATGAACGTGCTCTTCTATCACGCCCTGGTGTTTCTCTCCATCATTTATATATATATATATATATATATATATATATATATATATTAAACAACAGGATACCTCTTTCACTAGATGGATACACAGTAAAAAGAGGGTGTTTTTGCAAAAACACAATACATTTGTTTGTTTGTTACACTTCTAAAACACATTTTGGCATTCTTATAAACGCATGTTTTCTTAAAAAACAAAACAAGTGTGTTTGTATAAACAGAAAAATGTGTTTAAGAGTTTGTTACACTTATAAAACGGATTTAGGCGTTTATAAATGAAACACACGTTATATTCTAAACACCTTATGTTTTCTTGTAAACACTTGTAGTCATTATAAAAGTAAAGATATTCATCATTTATGTTTTACAATGGATAATAACATCCACATGAAATCATAATTTTAATAAATCCATGAATTTTGCATCTAAGTATATTTTCTCGTTCACAATATGACAAAACAAGAAAGTGTTTACAAAAACATATGCAACTTCAGATGGTTTCATTTTTAAACACATGTTTTAATATAAACATAAATGTATTAAATGCAACGCGCCAAAAACGGATAATGTTTCTCAAAACACCCTTTTTGTGTTTTTATAAAAAAACAATTATTTTTACTGTGTAGAATGCTCGAAAACTCAGAGTTTAGGGTCGAGTGGGTGTGACTGCATAGATTTGTTCTTACAATGACTGCTGACCTGGTGGGCGTTGGTTGCTATTAGAGGGAGAGTTACAGGTAGAGTAGCTACAGTAATAATGGGTTGGTTGGGTGAGGGGTCCGCAGGCTGAAGCTACACTTAAACTGAATCATTACAATAACACAGGGACGGTCTGGTACCCTCGCTCAGATTTCTCATAATGGTGAGGGAGTCCTTGTAAACCACAGACCCGCTTCTTTATACCACCTACAGGTGCATGAGAGCACACCAATTAAGGGAACCTTGTCTGAACTGCATCAAACCTGCCTACTTGTTGTTCCTTAATTAGTAGAATTAATATAAAATTATAAGAAACGTTGGAAAGAGGATATTTGGTCGTTTAGTGAAATTTGTCTTTGGTATTTGCATATATACATTATATATACTGTATATATATATATATATATATATATATATATATATATATATATATGTATATATACCGGTATATATATATTTTTTTTTCTGTTTTTTTTTGTCTATGTGAGTGAGGGAGACAAAAGGCAGAACTGCCTGTGGCGAGCGCCTCCCCCAGCGTTGAAAGAGTGACAGGGCCAAAATCAAAGGACGTTCGAGCCAAAATGCCTTAACACACTGAGTTTGAAGCAATTTAATTCATAGGAAGAGGGAAAGACTGATTCTGGGAGAGAGATCCAGAGCTCAGAAGTTGAATAGAAGAAAGTCTGAGAAGAACGCTTCACTCTTGGGTTGGAGCTGAGTTGCACAGAGTAGGGGTGGGATTGTGTTGCAAGACAGGTACTACTTACCCAACGTAGAGGAGGTGGTATACACAGGGAAAGCTCTGAGAAACATTGATTATTATAGTAGCGATAGAATAGTGAGAGAGATGCAACATTGCTGGGAAGAGAGAGAGATTGCATATATATATATATATATATATATATATATATATATATATATATATATATATATATATATATATATATAACGTGATCTGGTGTTGGTGCATTGGTGATAAATATGTGTAAGAATATTAATGCAATTAAGTAATAGATTGCGCTGCACTGCTGTGTGATCACATAAATGAATACATGGAATCGTTTACTGTTTCTAATAGAGAGTATGTAAGACATATGTTGCAATTCTATTCATATACATAATGTTTGCCTGATAACGTACGAGACAGTGTTATACTGGTACTTGACACAACTTGAATTATTACGAAAACTACACTGAGATGACAAAAACCCACACCACCTGATTGAGATCTTCCAAAGCTAGACTGTACATCATTATGTCATACCGGATGAACATAGAGGAAAAAACGTAACAGCTACTGCAAGAAGCACGCCCTTCTCGTCCATGTAAAGCCCCATTACAATTGAAATTTTAAGATGTTCGCCCCATAATTTTGAAGTTTTTAAGACTTTTCGACATATGTTTGTCAATACTAAGACCTTTTGCACCAGTTAGGTGTCAATTGTTTCCTGCCGAGCGATAACGATAGTGTCCTCCTAAATTACAGATTAACGAGGAACCGGCATTTGGCCGGGAAATGTTTCTGCCATAAAAAGTACAAATTTATATCAAAGTTGGGTCGTAGTCGTTTTGTTTTAAGCTTGATAGATGTCTAGGGAGCAAACTAAAATCCCTCCTTAAATTAAGAGAAGGTAAGTACATTCCGTAGCTAAGGCTGCAGCACATATTTGGAATGCACACAAAGTTCTGAATGAAAGTAATTATATTGTATCCAGCCTTCAGGGCCTGAATATTATTAGTTTTTACTTGAAATCTCGAAACTGGTTTCTGATTCCGACTGTTGGTGATATTGAGGGAGGGAAAGTGTGTAATTGTGTAGATAGGGTTATGGAAGGCATAGTTGAAGCGAGAACATTCTTTGTCTATTCTCTGGCATTTATCCCTTTGAGTGCCAGCGACATAATGTGCTATACTGTATTCTAGATACATTTAGACGATATTATGCAGCTTAGGAAAGATATGTGGTAGTTAAAAGGGTTGGATGATATAGTCTGAAGCCTTATTATATATTGCTAGAGGTCCTTCTTAAGCTGAATACAATAGTCTAATAGTTGCCAGAATAATATATAAAGGACGTCACTCGTACTGAATGGGTGAAAACTATATATATATACATTTTATTTGTATTCATGGGGAGATTATAAAAGAAAGATTTGTTTATGTAGTACTGAAAGAACAGATTCAGTCATCTTGTTTAGTTCCCATAAAAACCATTCTAAAACACGATCAGGCTTCTCTTAAGAGATAAGATGCCACTGCATACGTACAGTATGTAGGCTACACATGTATTCATGCAGTTAGTGTCAGTATGGATATTATATAGCACAATAATTTAGTTGTAAACATATACATTATATATTTGTTTGTATTATTTACTGAACTTGTATTATATCAATCTACAATTTCAAATGGGAAAACACACTCTCCGAAAACTCATGCCATATAGGCTACACACTGTGTGATTTGCTACATACATTTTCTTCTTAACTTAATTTTAGGGTAGTGTACCAATTATCCTGAACCCGTTTAATAAAAAAATATTTATAATATATATATATACATTATATCTATCTATCTATCTATTGTAGATAGGCTACAATGTCCTCGCAGAATGGGAGTGGAGCTCTCTCTGTCTACCTCTTTTATAACTGCTGACCATATATTAACTATTACCTTGTGATTTTGCCCGAGAATTAATTATTGATATCCAAACTATTTCCTCTAATACTGATCACTATCCTAAGACGATTAGGAGTGAATTAATATATTGAAGTGCATATTTCTGTGAGTGGTAAACAAATACTTACTGCTTAGGAAGAGCATCACGTGAAGAAGTCCTTTATAGGCAGAATGAGCATGTCTGGCGTTAGGCAGAATAATAGTTTGCTTCAGATATTATTGTTGTTCCAGATTCTTAGATCATATGCATCGTAAATACAAAATATACCGTATGTTTATTTATGAAATGATAGACAAACAATTAAAACAAAGCAAAATTAGTGGCTTCAAAATAGTGGAGACCTGCATATGATTGATACAGTGAGAGTAAACGCTCTATTGTTTTATATATATATATATATATTTAGTATTTTGTTTGCTACATTATTAGTATTGTTGCACATATAATGATCCTAACAAATATATATATATATATATATATATATATATAATATATATATATTATTTTTTAGGATCATCATATGTGCAACAATACTAATATTGTAACAAACATAAAATACTAAATTACAGCGGTGGGTTTCAGTGTTGTTGGAAAATTATAGGTTATAAACAATCGATTATCATTATAGTGTCTGGCTTGTCTGTGTGTGTGGTCTGAGTGTAGTGTTATGGTCAATATTTTGGCCATTATTGATTCGATAAGGATAACTATAGTACCGGTATAGCTTTGGTACCAGGCTCTTATGAGGGGGAGTTTGTTTTTCTGGCCCCCCTTCCCATATAGCTCACTTAGTTTTGATATTTCAAGACGTTCGCCCCATTATTACGATGATTTTATGACCTTTAGCCCCCATTTCGATGCCAATATTAAGACATTTCGTGCCATTTCGATGTCGATGGGTGAATATGCATCATGTTTTATTAAAGTATGGGGGTCTGATTATGTGTGTTTGATGATGATGATGATTAGGCTTGTAACTTGTTTGTATTTTCACCTTATTACTGCATCCCACAACGTAATATTAGTCATATGCATAAACTGTGAAACTTTAGGCTACACTTAAATGACACGAACAAAACCAGAAGGGATGTTGCTTCTTCTTAAAAGAGGAATACTTTAAAACTCTCATATCCTGTTTCCTGTACAATATATATATATATATATATATATATATATATATATATATATATATATATATATATATGCCTATATGTATTACTAATTGTAGGAAAAATTATATTTAAGTTAAGAACGCTCAGCTAATCTCATATCTAGTTCGACTTTCACTCATAAGTTTATTAGTCTAAATTTCTGGTTACTTAACACATACATAATTTATCTAAACTTTGAGGGAGAAATGGGTTAACAAAGAAAATAAAGGAAAACAAAAATACCTTAGGTAATTTTTGTTTATGTACTCTCGTGGTTAGCCTTGTGTTTAGGTCATGTCAGGTGATAATGAAGTACATGTTGACCGAGCAGCAGTATCGTAGAGTAAGATTAGTAAGCTAATATTGCAAGACGTGGTCCTACACGGAACCAATCATTGTGTTCTGTGCTGGTCCATCCTGCTTAATTATCAGCATAATTGGTCATTAACAGTGAGCAGTTCTCATTATTACTACCCCTGATTGACCCTTTTAGAATCATTAGATTTGTGTGTTATATATTGTTTCGACCGGCACAACGAAATAAACAAGGGCACTTAATATTGGACTACAAGATAGGCTTGATCTGCAACAACGGTAGGTACGCTAATTCCAAACCCTCGAACTATTAAGCCGGTGAACAAAACACTTAAACCCTCCTGAGTTAATCTACTGGATAACGGGGTATCAATTAACTGGGTTAAGTGTACTTCTACAAAGGCTTTCCGGTGACGGCAAAGCCTACTCACAACAAGAGTAATTACGTTAATAAAAAGCTCTCAAGTAATAACAATGCTTAAATAAACTGACAAAATTTAATAAAAGATTATATGCTTACGTTATCTTTAGTGTGAGTCTGAACTCAACACTAAAACTCTTCAATGCTCTATGAAAACACTTTAAAAACTAAGGACTAAGTCTAGTCCTAAAGCAAACAGATATGGAATCTTCTGAAAACGTCTGATGCTCTAAGATGCTCGTCGAATATATAACAGGAATAATGCAGGGGGCAGGACACCAAAGCGTGTATCTTAAATACACCAAAAAGTAGGATACATATATATGGAAACAAGAGAGTGCAACAACTCTGTGACAGCACTAACAACAGCAACTCAAAAACAGTACTTCCTTAGCCAAAGTAACAGCCATACTGGGTTGTTCACTATGCATCAACCTAGGCTAAAACAATACGTGAATAATTGCTAAAACATACGCGGTTAAAGTTAATAAACAAAATGCTGTCTTTCTTACTAATAAAGTCTAGCAGCAGCATAAAGGTACAGGGAGCCTAGGCAGAGCTCAAGTATGCTCGCAGCCTACTGTCTCCCCTGAACAGATTTCCCTTATCTTACGTTAAGTGACTAGGAGGCTCTCTTGGTAAGTCCAGATCTCAAGTATCTGGTCTTACCCTGGCGCTCGTCAAAGGTCAACAAAATGAGTTAGCAAGTATACAAGCAAGAGTAGGCAAAAGCCCTTCGCTTGTATATTGCTAAGCTCGCAAAGGAAAATATGCACAAGGGTGTACTACAGGCTACCTAGCTCCGTCGAAGTCGTACAGGCTCGGACTTGCCATATACATAACACCGACAACGACCAAAGATACCCTCCACTGTCTAGCATTAAATAGTAATAAAGAACAGCCAAATAATTATAAGCACCCAACAATATGAATCCATGTGACTATGATTCTAATAAACTCTAAAGCTAGTGCAAAACATATATGTGAGAACAGGCGCTGGTAATACGACTGGGCGACTATGGAAGTCGTAGGCGAGAACCAGAAGGGATGGGTAATTGAATAAAGATAAGAAGTATTGGAAAGAAGGAGTTCAGAGAGAGGCACAGCAGTAAAGGGGGTTAGATGTGGGACAGAATGCGAGGGACTTGTAGGGCCGAGCGCGCGATACCATGTTCTGACGAGAGAGAAGGAGAGAAGTACTGAGTCTGGCCACCAGATGGCTCTGCGACCAATCACAGGCCGCTACGTCACATGACAAGCAGACGTCATGTGCCATGCCAGGCCCGCCGTCCAATAGCGAGCGGGTGGGCCCACCGAGCGAGGAATGCACACGTACATACGCACACACACTGCCTCTTCGCTCTCCCCTCCGACTCTCTCTCTCTCTCTCACGTGCTGCATGTTATAATCACTACTATGGATATAAAATACTTCTAAGTGTCACAGACAAGAATAAAGGCAAACACTGATCTGTCTGTGCAACATGAATACTAAGAAAGAAAGAATATCGTTCTACGATTATTATAGCCCATTTCACTGCCGTGGCGAGTGCTAGCGAGTCATGTACCCACTTGTACATTCTGTCAAGCTGGCCAGTGTAACATAATTCCCACCTACTGGACTTATTTTTAACAACCAATTCAGAAAATTATGATGTTACAGTGAGGTCCCCACTTGGATCTTCTGATCACTGTCTGATACAGGCCACCTGTCTATCACCTACCACACCTTCCCACTCTGAACCTGTTTTGGTGACTAAATGGCATTACGATAGGGCAGACTGGGAGGGTCTTCAAGGTTTCTTTATTGATATTCCCTGGACCTCTTTCTTTTCTAATGATGCACACTCCACCTTGAGCCACATACAAGATTTTGTAAAAATTGGAATGGAAACTTTTATTCCTCATCAAAAGTACAGTAAAAGATCTAATTCACCTAAATGGTTTGACCATAATTGTGCTAGAGTAACTGAACAAAAAGCAATAGCCTACAATGCATACACAAGATCAAAAACACATGAAGCCTTTAATTACTTTAGAAACATCAGAAATCATGCCAAAACTGTATTAAACCTAACTAAATCAAACTTTCTCCATAAGCAGGCAAATAAACTTCTAAATAATCCAAATGATAACAAAATATTTTGGTCTACTCTTAACTCATTCAAATCCAACTTCACTACTGCTTCATCCATTCCACCATTAAAATCTCCGACTGGCAATCTTGTAAGTGACCCACGAGGTAAAGCGAACCTTCTTGCAGATATTTTCTCCACCAACTCAACCTTAGATGAAATAAATCAAGATGTCCCTGTACTTAATTTTAATTCACCTGAAATTCCCTCACTTAAGATCCACACCAGACATGTCAAAACTATTTTGCAGAATCTCTCAGTAGATAAGGCTCCTGGTCCAGATGAAATTCCTCCAATAGTACTTAAGAATTGCTCCTTGGTGCTCGCTCCTGTATTGGCAAAATTTTTCCGTCTGTGTACTCATACCTCATGCTTCCCAGTACCCTGGAAAGAAGCAAACATCCATCCAGTTCCTAAAAAAGGTGCCTCTTCAGATCCATCAAACTACAGACCAATAGCTATAACTTCCACTCTTGGCAAAGTTTTTGAAATTATATTAAATAATCACATAATTAAGCAGCTGGAGAATAATAAATTAATCAGTGCTACAGACCAACATGGTGAAACACATACAATAGCACTGGATATATTAAAGGCATTTGATAGAGTCTGGCATCAATCCTTATTGTCGAAGATGTCACACTACGGCCTTGCATCATTAGTTCCACTAATTTCTTCTTATCTTCATAACAGAAAAATACGTGTAATGGTAGATGGCCTTTATTCTCAATTTTACTCAATAAATGCTGGTGTTCCCCAGGGATCAGTTTTGGCCCCAACTCTGTTCCTCATTCATATCAATGATCTCATATTTACCACTCATAATCCAATACATTCCTACGCAGATGACTCAACACTCCACAGTTCCTTCACATTTACCAATTCTTTCACCCAACCCGATCTTATAAATTCAAAAATAAACACTGCAATTTCTCTGAACCAGGACCTTTCTAAAATTAATGAATGGGGACAAGAGAATCTAGTTTCCTTTAATGCACAGAAAACCAAGTACATTCAATTTTCTAACCGACAGAATCTCACTGACTCCCATATATTTTTTAATTATGTAAATATTCCCACTTCCTCTAGTATTGACATTCTCGGTGTAACATTAACTACTAACTTGAGCTGGACACATTATGTTAGAAGCATTGCTAAGAATGCCTCTAAAAAACTGGGACTCCTGTACAGAGTTCGAGAATTCTTCACTGACGAGCAGTTGGCCGTAATATATAAAAGTCATGTGCGCTCTCAGATGGATTACTGTTCACCTCTGTGGGGTGGAAGTGGAGTGGTTGCATTGAGGCAGTTGGACAAAATTCAAAATAAAGCTATTAGATTAATCAATAACCCTGCAATCACACAGGACCTTCCTACATTAGCCATACGAAGAAACGTTTCATCCCTTGCATTATTCTACAGATATTTTCACAGCAATTGTTCCGAGGAACTTGCTTCAATTGTGCCGCCTCTCCACATCTTTCCCCGTAGAACTAGGGCAGCTGAGAGCGCCCATGAATTTACACTTTCTCCTCCACAATGCAGAACTTCTGCTTATCAGAATTCATTTATCCCCAGAGCTACTACTCTTTGGAATTCACTTCCCTCGAATTGCTTTCCACAAACTTACAATCAACAAATGTTTAAATCCAGTTGTTACAAACATTTTATGAATGGAGGATGCCTTTAGGCACATGGACCTTTTTGTTTTATGTGTTTTTCCTTCCTCCGTTCATTGTCTCTTAAAAAAAATAAAAAAATAAAAAAATAATAATGTTTGCAAGTGTTTGGTTAAAGTACTCAACTCAGAATATGGTCCTATTGTGTTGACTACGATGGTGTTATTTTAATTAATTCTTTATACTCTGGAAATACTTTCGTTCAACTCATGGAATATACCTCTAAATATCAATATCAGGAACATATCAATTAGCACTTAGTATTATGTACATGTGTGTCATTGCCCTTTGATCTCCATGCATAGTAGTATTACACAGCAGTATAATGTTTACCTTGGCTATGCTTATAGTTCTTAGGCAATATCTGTATCGATATAATATCATTAACGTAATTAATTTTATTTTGCTCTCACATGAATATGCTATCAGCATTTATTCCTTCCAAACTCGAATTAGCCTAGCTACTTTTGTTTGGAAGGGCGATCAAGTAATTTGCAAAAGTCAAACTTTCTAACATAAAATGATTAATGTAGATACAAATAAGTGGATAACACAATGTGAAAGCTGTGTGATTCGGGAAGCTAATATTTAACCTTACTGCAAACATGGAGATAAAATCCACCTCACCCAACACAATTGGTGGCAGCTTGTGATCAGTACAATCGGCATGCTATGCAGTTACTGTAGCAGCAATCAATGATCCAATATATTATTACCTTTTCAAGCAGATGCTAAACACTGAAGTAAATCCTTAGTATTTGCAAGATAAAGTGGGTACAAGTTCGTGGATTTATGATGGATCTCTGATCGAACGTGATTGTTGTGCTAATGCCAACCTTCCTGGGTGAGGGTAGGCTAATCAATAACCATCACCACTATTGCATTAATAAACCAACAAACCAGCTACCTATAATTGTACTCTGGAATCTTGCGTGTTGATACGCTTGATATATATGTAGCTTGAGGGTAATTGCATATAATTTCGATTTAGGGGGAAGGTTTTATTTGTTGGTCAATTTATTCATTCATTTATTATTATTTTTTTTCGGAACTAGACCTCCATGAAACTTAATTACATCATCGCCGTGATATATTAATATATTATTAACATTTTGCATTACAAAAAACCTTTGGTGGTATTTGTACGTAGCCAATACAGACTACTCATAAATTACCAAATGGTAAAAATGTGTATGTATATATATACTGTATAATAATAGTGTATATATATATATATATATATTGCCTATGTGAGTGAGGGAGACAAAAGGCAGAATTGCCTGTAGCGAGTCCCTCCCCCATAGTTGAAAGAGTGTCAGGGCCAAAATCAAGGGACGTCTAAGCCAAAATGCCTGGACACACAGAGTTTGAAGCAATTCAAGTCATAGGAAGAGGGAAAGACTGATTCTGGGAGAGAGTTGCAGAGCTCAGCTGTTGAATAGAAGAAAGACAGAGCAATGTTTCAATCTTGGGTATGAGAGTTGCACAGAGTAGGGGTGGGATTGTGTTTCAAAATGGGTACCACCTACCCTATGTAGAGGAAGTAGTATACACTGGGAGACCTCTGAGGAACACTGATTATTGTAGTAGCGATAGAATAACGAGACAGATGCAACATTGCGGCGAAGAGAGAGAGATTGCAGAGAGTTGCTGAGTGGATGGGAGTTAATGATATGAAAGGCCTTCCTTTCTACTTTGTCTAGGAGTGCTGTGTGAGAGGATCCTCCCCACACATGTGAACAATACTCAATACAAGGACGCACTACCCACTATGCTCCTGTACAGAGCAAGAAGCTGTGCAGGGGTAAAGAACCTCTCGAGGTGGTTGAGCACATCCAGGTTCTGGGAGGCTGCCTTAGCAAGACTGGTAGGTCCTTCCAAGTGAGATCAGAAGAAAAAGAGACACCAAGAATATTGAGAGAAGATGAAGGATTGATTTTTGTATTGTTGAAGTATAAGGAATAGTCCTCTGGGAGTTCCGGACGGGTAGTAAGATGGAAACATTGGGTTTTGGAAGCATTAAATTCAACAAGGTTTTCTCTGCCCCAATTGGAAATAGTAGTAATGTATACAGTATAAATAGCTATTTATTACGCGAACATATTTATATATGTTTGTTTACTGATTTCAATAACACTCACCTTAGATGTTCAATAGTTTCTGAATAAGGTTAGATTTTCATGGCGCTCTATGTTAATACCTTAAGATGGAATCAGTACAAATTTTACATCTCGTAAATAATAGTTTTAAGTAAAATACCCCATGATGGTTAACCCTTGGAAGATTATGACGCATTTTGACAGTTTATTCTGGCCATCATTAGACGATTTTATACTGCTTAGGAAGGATCTGAGGGATTTAAAAGGGTAAATACTATCTCAATAAACCCTCCATATGTTCTTCCTAATATGGATACAATCGTCCAATACTAGCCAGAAAACAGAAAAGGAATGCGTTATCACATCTCCGAAGTGATATGTATTTTACCTTGTTAATGAAGTCTTAGTCTTAAATGATGAATCTACCAAAAATATGACCAATATTATTTGTCAAAAATTTCCTTTGAAATCAGAAGTCATTTCTAAGGGTACATTTTCACTTTAGCGGGTGTTTTTTCTGGCCCTCTATCTCGTGTTTAGCCGCAAAAGGTATGAGATTTTAGACATTTGTCCCATTAGTCTGGCAATTTTAAGACCTTTCGTGCAATTCCTGGCAAGCAATAGCGAGCCTGCTATTTATAAGGAACCAGCGTTTTGCGAAGACTGTTTTTTTATCGAAAAATTTACAATTTTATCCCAAAGTAGGGTCTTGGGGTAGTTTTTCAATTTTGTTAGAGGTCTAGGGAGCAAACTAAAAACCTCCCCTTAAGTAGACTCCAATTCATTATAATTTGTCAGAAATAGAACCAACACATTTTGAAAGGGAAAGTGCATTTTCCCTGGGCACCATAAAGGCACGTTAAGGTGACACTAAACTCGACAAACCTTTTTAAGGAAAAGGTTACTACAACCTTATAAAGACGGGGGTTAGATAAAGTTGTTTGTGATGGCGCGGGAGGTTTTTGTGTGGGTGGGTGTGTAGGTGTATTGGGATGTTGTGCTGGGTGGTTTGCATGTTTCGATAGATTGAGTGGATTTGTATTTGTTCGGGTGTTTGTAATATGATTTCGGGGGTGTTGAGTGATTGGTGCTTCGGAATGCTTGTGTACTTGTTTTTTTGTGGGCAAACTGTTATGTGTTCTTCTCCTGTCATATCGATTTCCTTTCTCGAGTCTTGCTGATCCTCCCTACCCCTTGTGGGAGTAAGGGCTGGTTACTGACTGAGTGACTCACTTGTAATATGATTATTGTAAACTGGGTATAGGGTATAGGTTTATATCAAATCTAACCTCATGATTCTCTCATTTTATTGATAGTAACCTACATGTGCCATTTTATTGATAGTAACCTACATGTGCCATTTTATTGATAGTAACCTACATGTGCCATTTTCCTCAATATATATTCTTCCAACATCCCGTTCATCATCACCACCTCAATCTCCTCTTCCACCTTCACATGAACCACCACCCCTTCAACCTTCCTCTCCACCACCACCACCATCACCATCTTCTCCACTATCCCATTCGATATCACCATTAACATCTCAACCTCCTCCTCCACCATAACATTCGAAATCACCATCACCATCTCAACCTCCACCTCTGCCTTCACATTCAACACCACCACCACCACCACTGCAGCTTCCTCCTCCTCCACCATCACATTCACAAGCACAGCAACCTTCTTCTCCACCATAACATTATCTAGCTCCAGCACAGTCTTCTCTTCCTCTACCTCCTCCACCATCTGAACCTCCCTCCTACCATCACATGTACCACCACCATTAACACCTCCACTTGCTCCTCCACCATCACCCCTACTTCCTCCACCACAACCACCACCACCAGCTTCCTCCACCACCACCACCACTACTATCAACTTCTTAATTTCCTCCACCACCACCACCGCCCCTACTTCCTCCACCACCGCCATCAACTTTTCAGCTTCTTCCAACACCATTACCACCTCCTCTTCTTCTTCCACCACTCTCACATTCACCACCACCACCACCACCACCACCACAACTTCCACCCGCCCCAATAATCGTGAGGCTAAGTGAACATTAATGAACCAGCGACAGCAACATTTTCACGCTCCTAACACACCGTGAACTCTTGGTCTGCAATTATGTCAAGATGGTTATCGTGTCTTGTTATTAACTATATATAGTCTGCGGGAAATAGTGAAGTGAATAAAGAGTTTTTCCCTACTCGAAAATCTTGTACCATACTATTATTTAAGTCTCTAAATATTAAAGGGTTTAATATTCCACATTTACGAATAATCTGGTGTGCTATTACATAGAAACGAGCAAAATGTACAGTGTATATATACATGTATATACAGTATATATACAAATTATGTTTTCAGTGTTGTCTTTCATTTGTACCTTTAAGGGGAGATGGGTCACTTTTCTGGTCGCCCTTCTTACTCATGTTTAGCTCCATTATTTGTTTTAGATTTTAAGACGTTCTGCTCATTAGTTTGGCGATTTTAAGACTGTTTGCCCAATTTCTTTGTCAATATTAAGATTTTTCGTGTCATTTAGGTGTCGATTTTTCCCTGGCGAACGATAGCGAGCCTGTAAGAGGAACCGGCCTTCGGTCGTGAAATTTGTCTATACAAAATATACACATTTATCTTGATGGAGGGTCTTGGGGAATGTTTTGTTAAGCTTGATGGGGGTCTAGGGAGGAAACTAAAAAAAGAAAATTAAAAGATACACAAAGGAACACATAAATGCGTCCATCCCCCCTTAAGTATCACACTTGATGAATTCATTTAGTTTACATTAGTCGAGCGTTTTGCTTTCACTTTATTCCTTGACTTTGAACCTTGACCTGGACGTTTGACCTACAACAACCCAAGTGACGTGTGATCTCAACCACAATATAATATCCGTTCAGATAGGAATTTACTAGTCAACTTATAACGTGGGAAGCAGCCTTCATAGTTATTAGTTTGGTGCTTAGGAAGATTTAAAACATAGTACGGTGTGAGGGAAAATTCACAATGCCTTCCATAAAAAAAAGGGAAAACTGTTCCCACCTCCCTTTGCTGTATGTTACAAGGTTATGATGGTCCTGTCTCTGGGATTATACTGCTAGTGTGATGCAGAACTCTCCACTATATCATCACACACACACACACACACACACACACACACACACACACACACACACACACACACACACACACACAAGGGGTCACAGTGGCCGAGCGCACTAAGTCACCATAATTATTCTAGTCGCTTGACTCTGGTAGTTTGGGTTCGATCCCAGCTACCTGCAGGTGAGGTTTATCAAGAACATTCCGGGCTGTGGAGATTAGAAGTGGATTCGTCACCTCTGGGTTCCACCTGGTTCCCTGCCCACATCCTACCCTTTCTGAGGGTATGTCGGCGCCCTTGTGGCAGCCAGAGTCGACTTGTTGACTACTTAGGAAAGTTCGGTTAAGGAATACTGTATTTTCAGCCTCATTGGTTGCCGACTCGAAATAAACCGATTATTATTATTAGTTGTATTATTATTAGCATTATTATTTATATTATTACACACACACACACGCACACACACACTCTCTCTCTCTCTGACAATTTTAAGGGAATGACATTTACAATATGGAGAAGACTGTTTATGAACACTGTTGTCCAATTCTTCGTTGTCCATCATTATATATCGTTATGGCCAATAGGAAATCATAACTTCTGATATTTTGTATCTTGCTTTCGAGCCAGCCTGATTTTTCCGGGCAGCCTTACCACATAATTATATAAATTGCTCTAGTTGTGAGTTAATATATTTGTATTATCTGTATATCGTAGTGGTAATATACAACTAACCTTTGCAGATTATTGGTCAAATATATGTATAGCTCTTCTTGGTAGTTAAACAATATAAACAAATTATACTGACAACAAACCACGATAACACCGGTACTGTCCATAATGACCGATATCCAGTTATTTCGCCTCGGCATCTGAAAGTAATGAAAGCCCTTATACTGAGTTAGAATAAACATTTCACTCCCAAGTGATGGCAAAAAAGGGACTAAGGACCAGCCAAAGAATATTGAAAGCCTCATATCTTTGAGGAAGTGATGTTTAAAACATATGTACCAATTGCAAGATGATTGCAATTCTTATATCTTTTAAAATCACTAGTTTACCGTAGAAAAAAGTGCCCCAATTGATGGTTGCCATGGTGGAGGTAGTATCGGAAATAAGACATACAAAATGAACACCAAAAAATAATATGGTTGTTAGCCAATCATACAATATTCTAGAACACCACTAGCTATTATGGTTGAGACCTTTATGGGAAACTCCTCGAAGGTACAAATAGGTTGTCCCGATTTGCATTAACATTATGGTAAATATTGTTATTTATATTGTATTAACACATGCATTGACACAATATAACAAACTATTACACGTTTGTCAACCACATTCCACATAAACAGTATTCACACTATCATAACTTGCTCAATTATAATATCGTAATAGTAGACCAATCTTTGGCTACTATAACTCTTAAATTTTCTTTGTGAGATTACCATAATTATTGTGACATCTGAACCTCAGCAGTAAGACATCTAAGCAATATATAAGATATATAATAAATTATTATTTTTACCTGTGCAATGTTTCACACACATTTGAACATTTGCGTATTTTTGTTGACGGTAAACATAAATCAAGTGTTATTTGTGATATGCTGCCATATTCGTCACCCAAACCCGCAAATTCCTTCAAAATCGTTCGTATCATGTTAACAAACCTATAGATTCACATAGCAATAATCTGGTGTCTGCTGGTGTGAAGTATTGAGGCGTTTTCATACCAACTTTACCATTTAACACGACAGATAATAAATATTTATAAAAACATATATTAACACACACACACACACACACACACACACAATGCTTAATACATATGGATGTGCAATTGCTTAGGTCATCGTGTATGTATGTAATTTAAACATGCATATATCTTTATGTAACAACTGAATGATATGTTAATTTGATTGTGTATTATTAAAGACTGACTAAGGATTTTTTAGCCACGTTCATGTATGTCTTTATTATGATGCATCATATTATAACGTACAGAATGAGAGAGAGAGAGAGAGAGAGAGAGAGAGTGAGAGTGAGAGTGAGTGGGGGGGGGGGGGAGGGGGGGGGGGTTACAAATATATGACCAGACGGTAGTTATCACCAACATATCACCACTATCTCTGACACATCAACACTCTACTCACTAATCTAACTCACTTCCGCAGCTTTCTTGTATTCTCAAGTGATTTGTTCTGGTAATTATGAAGCTCTGGGATGTATTATTATCTTATTAGTTGCGCTCAATTTTACGCCACTTCTTATGTAGATTATCGACTCCTTTTGGGATAATTGTCTTCACTTTCTTTAGTTTCATATTTGTTGTATGGTGGCTTTCCAATAAACACAAACTAATTTTGATATGTGGGTTCAGCTACCAAGCTACACATACCTCTGGTAATTCCTCTATCTATTTGCCATCTCTCACCTCATTTCTTTACTTAATGTTCTAGATTTATCTTATGCTCAATGAATTCGCTTGGCGGTAGTTGGATTAAACTGACAACAACTGTCTGAAAAGATCAAGTGAAATTTATTTTTAGCTTTGTAACAAAACGGGTCCTACCTAACCTTAATTCACTTATCACTGATTGTACAAATACCACCGTGGGAACATTATTTATGCTGAATATTGTCATAGTGTTACGTGATTGTGCAATTAAAGTAACATTAAGTAGCAGTCATCACTTAATAACTACATTCCTCATATTTAGTGTTGCAACTGCATACATAATGCAACATACAAGTTCTTTACTTAGCAACTACGGAATCTTGACTGCAATGCCATTTTCTTGAGTCTTTTATCCGTTAACTAAATTTATGGCAGGACTTTTCTTTGTTGGGATTAATATTACTTTGTTGTTGTTTTATATGCCTATATCCTTAAATTATCAGCTCTAGCAAATGATGATCCAATAAAATATTACATGTGTAGGACACCCTTATTACCACTTCCTAATTTGTAATGTTTATATTGATCTGCCAGTACTTGGGGGTTTAACAAGTATACAGTCCCTACATATTCAAATGTGTATAATATACTATACACATGGTATATATATGCAGTAAGGTACACAGTATAAGGTTCATAAACCTCTGGCCTGCCTCACCTTAGCTGATGTTAACCCGTGAAGTATCAGTTGTTGGTGAGAGTTGCTTAGTGGGCCGACCCACGGTGAGGTCCTCCCTATATGGTGGGGAGGAAACACACGGTGGTGGGTGATGGGGAGGAGAGCTTAGTAGGCCGACCCACGGTGAGGTCCTCCCTATATGGTGGGGAGGAAACATACGGTGGTGGGTGATGGGGAGGAGAGCTTAGTAGGCCGACCCACGGTGAGGTCCTCCCTATATGGTGGGGAGGAAACATACGGTGATGGGTGATGGGGAGGAGAGCTTAGTAGGCCGACCCACGGTGAGGTCCTCCCTATATGGTGGGGAGGAAACATACAGTGGTGGGTGATGGGGAGGAGAGCTTAGTAGGCCGACCCACGGTGAGGTCCTCCCTATATGGTGGGGAGGAAACATACAGTGGTGGGTGATGGGGAGGAGAGCTTAGTAGGCCGACCCATGGTGAGGTCCTCCCTATATGGTGGGGAGGAAACATACAGTGGTGGGTGATGGGGAGGAGAGCTTAGTAGGCCGACCCACGGTGAGGTCCTCCCTATGTGGTGGGGAGGAAACATACGGTGGTGGGTGATGGGGAGGAGAGCTTAGTAGGCCGACCCACGGTGGGGTCCTCCCTATTCGAAACTTAAGTGATTTACAAAGGCTTATAAATATGTGGCTATTATTCACTGTTTCAAAATAATCAGGTTTTATTAAATTTAAAGTACAGTGCATACGTGATTAGCATGATTTACAGTAATGTACAATGTGGGTTGTATTGATCTGACCAACATTGAGATATTCTCTCTTTCTGCTATAATAGGACCCAAACATACTTTAGTGTCTCCTTTCGTTCTTAATGAGTTTTGTTCTTGAAGAGAAAGGTCACAGTTTCAAAACTTAAATCTCATCATACATTAATGTTGTGATGGATGAATTGAATTGAATACCAACCCTCCTCAAAGGTCTCAAGGCTCAACAACAGAGCCTCACAAACCTGTTCACTCATATACATTGTGATGCCCTGTACCCGTAAAATCCCGCGACCAATCATGCACCCGAGTAGACGTCTGGGATAGCGTTAATTAGTCGTTGGTGGAAAAGTCCAGTAAACTTACCACGTACGTGTATCACCACGAGGGTATCACCATTAAAAGCTTAAGCAATGGGAGAACACTTTTGGCTCTTTGTAGTTTTTCAAGACATCCTAGTTTGTCTTTAACTCAAACGTACCTATATATAATTCATATAAATATCCCAAGTAAAAATACATCTTAAACATTATATTTCTGAAAGAGCAAAATAGCATCGATTTTTTTTAATAGCAGAATCTTGAAATATATATATATTCAATCAAGAAGTAAACAATTTCAAATAATTAATTTTGTTCAGTATTTTGGGTTGCCTAGGCTAATTGTATACGTTATCATTCTATTATTGTGCGTTCCTTCCACCCTTTTTCAATTCCGCTAGTTTCTGTTCTTGCTTCCTCTTACATCTTTTGTCATCCTTCCATTAACTTCCCACTTTCACCAGTACTGTGGTCCTCGCCCCTTAATACCGAAATTCAAACCCTACGACTAAGGTTTGTAATTTCTTAATTAACTATGGTTAACCGGCATTTATTCACGTATGTAGTCATGTAATTCCTACCATGAATATAACTAAATAGCGGTCATTTCCCAAGTATTTAGTAGTCAGCATATTTCACCAAGCATAATTAGTAATTTGTATAATTATAAAAAAAATAAAAGTTCGTGTGGATAATTTTCCTGGCGTCTTTCTATTTCGAAAAAGGTATTGCATCTTAAATGAAGGACACCAGCATTAAACCATACTAAATATACCTGTGTTGTTGCCGAAACTCCATTATTAGGCTTACGCAGAACAAATCATTCTGATTTCATGAAGGAAAAAATAGTGGTTCAATCATGTTCTGTTTATATCAGGGAACAAGGTAACTTGTAACAAACGAAACTCGTAAAATCATCGCTCAATATTGGCTTCCATATTTGATAATACGAAAGGATATTCTCAGTTACTTGTTCGTCAAGGGGAATCCACGCAATGCGAGCTAAGCTCATTATTATCGCGCCTCCTTAACTGGGAATGTAATGCGTGAAATTAATGTTAAGTGTTTTATGTATCGTTGGAATGGCTGTGGATGTGTGTGTAGTCTGTACTTTAGCCAATTGGCGACATCTGGATACGAAGGCTTAGGGTTAATCTGTACGGTACCATTCTCACTACGGTACCAGTCTCACCCGAAGGCTTAGGTTGACCAGTAGCTTAGGTTGACCAGTACGATACCCATCTCGCCTTGTAACCGATCACCAACCCCAGATGGGACGTCACAACTTCGTCCACTTATTCCAGGTTCCTATTTATACTGCTAGGTGAACAGAGGCTACACCGTTAGGAGACTTTCCTAAATGTCTCTTCCCTGCCTGGGTCTCGAACCCGGGACCTTCTGGTTGTGAGCCAGACGCGCTATCAGTTACGCCACGGGGAGATATGTGTGTGTGTGTGTGTGTGTGTGTGTGTGTGTGTGTGTGCGCGTGTGTGCGCGAATGAAGTGGTTGTATTTTATTGTACACATAGTGTGAGTAAGTCAAGACATGATCTGTACTGTAATAGTCATATCACATACATTGGTAAGCATCACGTCACCGTGTAGGAACCACCACACCTCCCCGCTTCCTCTCTATATTTCCCCAATTTGTAGTAAAGCTTGCCATTAGTCTCCTTCATATACACAAAAATACATATCATAAAGGATACTTAAATGTTGGGAACATCCCTCAAGTAATAAGACGTCTTCCTTGATAAATACTGTTGGGAGAAGCAATTGCTAATCTCGGTGTTGTCGTGGTGTTTTCTGTATATTAAAATGTTTGTCAGATAAGATACATCAGGCATAATGTATCACAATTTTTTTTTTTTTTTTATGTATTAGGCTATACGACTATGAAAGCAAGGTTAAAGCCTTCAGTACCGGTGACGTCCTTTTTATCATACTCTGGACACTATTAGACAATTTTTTTCAGCTTAGAAAGGATTTGTGTAGCTCAAAGGATTTAATGAGTTAGTTCGAAGCGTGTGAGAGGTTCTTCCTAAGCTGAATAAAATCGTATATTATTTGCCAACATACAATGAAAATGACATTATCGGTACTGAATGTAAGTAGGGTACAGGATGGATCATCAATGAAAGATCACTACTTTACTGACCATTAAAGTCTCTTTTCTCAGCTGCAGTTATTTATTATAACCTAATTCTCACACCAAACCCCCCTCCTTAATTTCTTTATAATACCTAGTTTAACTGCTCTACATCCTGCCTAAGATCTTAACCCATTATGTATAGGTGACATAATTGTCATCATATTCTGGCAACTATTACACCAGTTTGACTCAGTTTGAGCAATTAACAGACTTCGAGGTATCTCAATTAACTGTTTTTGTTTACTACCACATATCCTTCTTAAGCTGCACAAAATCGTATACATATTTCCTCAGAGATATTTATGTGTAAGAAATCTTCAGAAGATGGACTCATTCAAGGCATGCAATGCACGATCTTTGGCTATCCCTGGATGGTCAATGTGGGGAAAGAGTATCAGACTATACAGGCAGGTGCAGCTTCACAGTCCTGTTAAAGGAGTGACCCTAGTTTTAAAACCAACAATAGTTATTTGTGTGTGTGTGTGTGTGTGTGTATGTGTGTGTGTGTGTGTATGTGTGTGTGTGTGTATGTGTGTGTGTGTGTATGTGTGTGTGTGTGTGTGTGTATGTGTGTGTGTGTGTGTGTGTGTGTGTGTGTGTGTGTGTGTGTGTGTTGGATTCCAAACAATAATCTATATTAATATATGTAAGTCTGTTCCGTGTTTGTCCTCAGACCCAATAACCAACCAAGAGGCGGCGAGGGAGTGTCCGACCATTAACATAAATGACACATAAGTCTTAAGACAGCCGGTGTTTACCAACAAAGTGTGTTTCCTCCGTAAATTATTGTTGATGTGTTACGACCATTGACAACGCCGCGACCAAGTGTGCTGACAAAAACATAAGTGTTTCATTTTGGTGTGATAAGTTCGTGGCTTTTCCTGTTGTTTAAATCATTGACTGAAAAAAAAATATGTAGAGTTGACCATTAGATAAAGTTATTATGCATATACAAATTCGGAAATATTTGTATAATGAAATTGTATGTGTTGCTTTTACCGTGATGTATTAATAGACAGTTTATTCCTACCCTTAGTTGATAGAAACACTGATGTTCTTGTGTTCTGGACAGATATGGCACTTCTCCTACATAATACTATAGTTATAAAGCAAACTATATAAGAATGCATTCATTCTTGATTTGATATTTCATATATAAACATATATTTCTATAATGAATAAACTTGTTAATAATATGCGTATAGGTGTTACCAGAACTTCCTACCCCCTTTCATGTGAAGTGTTTTTGGTTTATGTTAACCATTTAGTCAATAAGACACTGCCCCCCCCCCCCCCCTCCCCACACACACACAGACACACAGGTAAGTTTTGGGGAGAATACAATAGTTTATTTTAGATGATCAAGGCATCTACCTCACCTAAATTGGCCTCATCTCCATGTTTTGATTGGCATTCATTACACTGTACTGTATATACATAAACGGTTAATTGTAGCAAAAATGGTACTCATTGAAAGTGTTTGTAGGTGTCTCTTTTCAAATTATAGCATGCACGCGATTGAAATACTTATTATGTGTATACTTTTGTTGCAGGTAAGCGTTCAGTGTTTGCAGCGTAGTGAACGCATAATGTGTACATTGTGAATGGTTGCATTTGGTTGTGCGAACCTTAACCTACAGCTGTCAAATAGAAATATTGACCAAGCTACGCCTAATTTTGTTGTAACTATTTGAGGTAACAGGCAGTCAGGCGTATACATGACAAACAGGCAGACAGACTCATACATGATGCATCGATTGGCATAGATGATAAGTGGTGCTTATATTTAGATAACATATCATGTATAGCAAATATACTGTGTCTTCATTATGCCCTTTAGCATGATGCACCCTGTTTACCTTTAATGCTGGCTAAAATTAGACGATTGTATGCAGTTTAAGAAGGACGTGTGTTATTCAGAGGGTTTATTTAAGATCGCATTTATCCCTCTTGGTCCTACAGGTAGATCATAAACTGGATAAATTTGACTCTTGGTAACCAGAATATAATATAAATTACGTCATCGTGCTGAAGGGCTAATATAATAACAAACACATATATACATAATTCATATATATCCCTTGCATTGTGGCCAGGTATAATGTTCGGTAATTTCCGATACAACTCATAAACATAAAGGTGGATATTTGTGGTTGACAGAGTTCCCATCTGAATAATGCAACAGTTATATCACCATCATGTGTGACCTAAACATCGGGTCTTGGATTTCTTACGGTGTTGGAGGGAGAACAATTTGTCTGTTAACCTCACAACTACGATAATTAAATATAATAACAAATTAACTCTATAAATATCCACAACAACAAATATAAATTGAACAAATAAATTAATAAATACACTTCAGTATAATGTATATTACTTCATGTCGTCAATGTTATGTCCTTGGCTCACCCCCCCCCCCCCTCCCCCCCTCCCCCACACACACACCCGGCCAACCTATCTCCCATACTCATATTTATATATATCAGATTTTCTGTGTTTCTTTATTGTTTTACATCTATTTGTATACTAAGTGCACTCAGCTTTCTAACCCTGCTCGGCTTTACTTTGCAATCTTCCTCGTCTTCCAAGTGTTATATTCAATACTATATATTATTTCTTCTGTTGTCCACACTGTTATGTTGTCATACTTCCTCCATAGTTATCTAACCAGGGTGTCAAACGAACGACGAACAATTTCTTTTAGTCTTTATTATCGTACATGTAAAGACAAACTTGCGATTTATAGTTCAAATAATGTCTTTGAAAATAATAAAATGGCCAAAAGAATTCTATTTAATGTAAATTTTCTCTTTTTCTTCTCTTATGCATTCAGTCTTCAACCAAAATTGTTATGCTTTGGCTCCCTGTACCTAATGCATATGTCGTCTAAACGTTAATTTATTGTATTATTTCCATCGACTTCTAACACATCACGTGCTTTTCTATTCACTTCAAGTCCCTCATATAGTTAGGTTCAAAATATGTTCCCATCATTCATTAGGTTTGTTTCTTTGCTATATATATATATATATATATATATATATATATATATATATATATATATATATATATATATATATTAGTAGGGCAATGAGAAGAAATACGTTGTGGAACATCATGATTTATTCTAATTTTCGGCGACGTCACGCAGCCATCCTCAGGAAAGGGTTACCAACAGATCCTAAAACAACATTTCAACAACATCCTTTCAACATTTATCTTTTGTTTCTTAGAGTCAAGTAATTCAAATGTACTTTTTTGCTTTATGTTGCGGTTCGATGTGATTAGGATTACTATAATTTGCTTCTAATTTTACTAGATAATTTGAAATGTTTTGTAAAGTCCTTCATTTTAATATTCTCGTTTATTATGATTGCTTTTGCTAAGTCTTGTCCTCACATGGTTGGATATTAGCATAATACTTTGGACGCTGTTTAGCGGTAGGTTAAATTTTGTTTAATAGATTTTAGACTTTACAGTTCAGAATAATATTTGAATTGAAAAAGAAATGATAATATAAATTTGATATCTTATGCGTTTTGATTTCTTTTGTTGCATTGAGATTTAGCAATTTTTGAATTTGATGGTGTCTAGCCGTAGATTTATTTTATATTTAAACCTTGCCTAGTTGGCCAAAATTATGTTGTTTAATTGTTTTTTAGATAGGCAAATTGCCACGTGTTCAACAATGCATTACATTTTAGTGATCCTGTTTTAGCAATATATACAGAGTTATACTCAATTTTTAGGATCTGTTGGTAACCCTTTCCTGAGGATGGCTGCGTGACGTCGCCGAAAATTAGAATAAATCATGATGTTCTACAACGTATTTCTTCTCATTGCCCTACTAATTTGGAAGTTGCGGTGTCCAAGATCACCTGCTGAGGTTCTCATAACTATATATATATATATATATATATATATATATATGCTTTTTAACCTCTCACACCTTCTACCTGTCTACCAAAACATTATGTCACTCAGACCCTCCCAGTTTAAACATAGCCCTCTTGTCTACCTCTACTGCCAGTGCATTATATTATCCAGATAGCAATATTTTGTCTCCTTGAATCATGATGCATGTTTACAAATATTGTTACATTGGTATCGCTGGTCTTTTGACTTGTTTATCAACACACAAGAAAATACTGATTTTTCAAAAATGAGTTTAAATTAGTATATATCCTTATGTTTAGCCCCATTAGTTTCAGATTTTAAGAAGTTCGAACAATTAGTTCGGCGATTTTAAGACCTTTCACCACATATACAGTATTTGTCAATATTAGGACCTTACGTGCTATTCAGGTGTCGATTTTTTCTTGGCGAGCGATAGCGAGCCTGTAATTAAAAGAGGAAACTGACTTCGGTCGGGACATTTTACTACCGAAACAATTTACACATTTAACTTGAAGGGGGGGTCCCCGGGGTATTTTGTTAAGCTGTATAGAGGTCTGGGAAGGAGACTACAAATAAAAAGAGGATAAATATATTGGCAAATATATAGCCCATCCCCCTCAACAAAATCACAGAGAAGGAAATAGTCGATATTGTGTGACTACCTACATTTGTTGATGGTTAATGTTTTGGCCGACTGTTTTCTTATATATTTGTTTTTAGTTTCCTTCCTAGACCTCTGCCAAACTTCAAAAAATAAAATTACCCCAGGATCCCCCTTCAAGATATATTGTATATTTTTTTGGTAGAAACATGTCTCTGCCGAAGTCCGGCGGTTCCTTTTAAATTATAGGCTCGCTATCGCTCGCCAAGAACAATTCGACACCTAAATGACCAGAAAAGTCTTAATATTGACAAAGAAAAGGGGCGAAAGGTCTTAAAATCGCCAAAATAATGAGCCGAACGTCTTAAAATCTGAAAACAGTAAAGGGGCTAAGCATGAGGGAGAAAGGTGTCCAGAAAAAACAGACCATCTCCCCTTAATATTTCATGATTCACGTTATATCTGCCTCCCTCATTTAACCCCTTCTGTACCGGCGACGTCTTCTTAATTCAATTTGAGCTATATTTAGACGATTGTGTTGAGTATAATAAGGATCTGTGGTAGTAAAAATGTTTAAGTGAGAGAGTTCGAAGCCTGTTAATTGCTGGAGGCCCTTTAAAAACTGAAGTAAATCGTCTAATAGTTGCCAGAATTAAATGAAAATAATGTCACCGGTACTAAATGGGTTTGAAACATCACGTTAAAAAAATTCATATATACAACATTGATAACCCTTTATTATCAAAGTAAACCATTAGCCTACCTTAGCAAAGTTCATTTAATAGTGTTCTGTCTCCTGGGACTGAAAATCATTATATACTTTAGGAGGATTTTTCCAATAATTGTATTATTTTTTAAATTAGAGGACACACTTATCTGCCATCTCTCCTCAGTTTTTTGTTTTGTTTTCATTCCAGTGTCTGTTATCTTCTTATTTGTATCCTCTTCGATAAATCATGATTTCATGAACATGCAAATATATAAATCTACACAAGTAAACAACATTAGAGATAGATGTTTTAAGATACAACTTCCCCTTCAGTTCCATTAATTGTGGCTACATCAGTCTTATTCACTGTCATTATACGTCTATAAAAACATAAATAGTGAACTTCTTACTAGATACTGTTTTTCAGTTTATATTGTGAATATTGGTATATTCGATTCATGTTGATTTATTGATAATCATATGGGTGTTGTTTATGGCATGCTGAAGAGATTCATGGGGAAGAACTGAGATTACGTACAACGCAAAATCTATCTAAAAAATATCTCCCCTTGATACAGCCAGTTACGCTCTTGAATTAACTACCGTATATTAATAGCAAGACCAGTCGACCAAACTTTATATCTAAATATTTGTTTTCCTCTTCTTCTTCTCCCAGCCAATACCCGCCACCCCTCCCCTCTCTCACCATCACCACCTACCATTAATCCCCCTCGCTCTTCCCCCCCCCTCCTTCCCCGCTCTCTGTCCCTACCATCATTCCCCCTCCCTCTCCCCTCCCTCTATGTTCCTACTATCACCACCCACCATTAATCCCGCTCCCCCCACTCTCAAACCCTACCATCACTACCTACCAATATTCCCTCTCCCCTCGCCCCCTCTCTCTAACCCTACCATCACCACCTATCATTAATCCCCCTCCCCTTCCCTCTCTCTCTCTAACCCTACCATCACCACCTATCATTAATCCCCCTCCCCCCTCCCTTTCCCTCTCTGTCCCTGCCATCACTAACTCCCATTATTCCCCCTCTCTTTCCCCCTCACTCTCTGTCCCTACTATCACCACCTACTATTACCCCCCTCCCCCGCTCTCTAACCCTACCATCACCACCTACCATTATTCCTCCTCCCTGTCTGTCCCTGCTATCATCACCTATCATTATCCCCCTCCCCTCTCTCTTTCTCTGTCCCTACTATCACCACCTACCATTATTCCCCCCTCTTTGTCCATACCATCACCACCTACCCTACCATAACCCCCCCCCCCCCTCTGTGTCCCTACCATCACCACCTACCATTAATCCCCTCCCTCTTCTCCCCTCCTCCCCCCCCACCTCTCGCTCTCTGTCCCTACTATCATCACCTACCATCCCCCCTCCCCCTCTATGCCCATACTATCACCGCCCACCATTATCCCCTCCCCCCCACCTCTTTGTCAGTGTAACATAACATCATGATGGTCACAGTGATACCATCTAATTTATAGTGATGGCAGCGGCACCCTCAAGGGGACACCCGATAGCAAATACACCAACACCTTCAACAATATTCAAAAGGAATATTTTATCCAAAAAGATTGATGGGTGGCCGCAAAACATAGTGTAATAATGGTTGTGTTTGTGTGTGTGCGTGGTTGTGCGTGTGTGTGTGTGTGTGTGTGTGTATGTGTGTGTGTGTGATTAATTTGTATATGTATTTGATTATTTCCGGCTATATGCAGTGTATAGACTATTCATCACTGTGTATAGCTATGCTCTTGATACATTCATTATGCAGTGAATTCTCCTTCCTAAATGTAAAGTTCACCAACACTCATTAACCCGGAACATAAGATGATGAACTCGCATTTGTACAATGATCTAGTACACTGACATTACTTGAATGATCTAGTACACTGACATTACTTGAATGATCTAGTACACTGACATTACTTGAATGATCTAGTACACTGACATTACTTGAATGATCTAGTACACTGACATTACTTGAGTTTGCAGTTTTACCCCATTCAATTGTATCTTCTCTTCCCTAAGTTCTTTCTCCACCCCACTCCTCACTCTTTTTAGACCAGTTCGTTGACAACTCAATAAATGGTTATTTCATCATCTTACCTAGAGTATTTATTGAACTACCTAAGCTAAATATATCTTACCCTCATAGCTAACTTAACTTAATTAACCAAACCTCACTGCCTATACCCTACTCTAATCACTCATAAACTAGTGTTAATATCGTTGGTTTGTATCTCCCTGTTTAAAAGAAGCTATTCCATCTTAGAGAGAGAGAGAGAGAGAGAGAGAGAGAGAGAGAGAGAGAGAGAGAGAGAGAGAGAGAGAGAGAGAGGAGGAGAGAGACGAGAGAGAGAGAGAGAGAGAGAGAGAGAGAGAGAGAGAGAGAGAGAGAGAGAGAGAGAGAGAGAGAGAGAGAGAAAAGGGGGGGGGGGAGTAGATGAGAGTGGGAGTAAATGAGAGTGGAAGTGAGTAAAAAATGAACTCATAACCTATAAACCATAATATAGCTTAATATAGCATACCGTACATGGATTGATTAAGTCACTTTTCTGAGGAATTATATTTGATAATTTAACCTGTACTTCGACTTTAATTTCCTTGACTGGTGGCTAGATTGACAAACTAGTAATTTCAGTATCTCTGGAGAAATTTTGCTTCCCATAGTTTTTCATAGTTGACCTTACAATAATAATTTGAAGTAATGGGGTCAATAGGCAGTAGTTGGGTACGAAATGAGACAGTAAATATACTACACCACAAATCTGTCAGGTTTAATAACAATGCATCTTTATTAAATGGACTTGTTTGGGGAACCAACTTATTTTGGTCGGACCGATTTACATAATGATGAGTTTGATTTTGCCTTCTAGTATATTATTATGTTGTTTGTTATTAGACCGCCGCCATTACTATATTATTATGTTGTTTGTTATTAGACCGCCGCCATTACTATATTATTATGTTTTTTGTTATTAGACCGCCGCCATTACTATATTATTATGTTGTTTGTTATTAGACCGCCGCCATTACTATATTATTATGTTGTTTGTTATTACACCGCCGCCATTACTATATTATTATGTTGTTTGTTATTAGACCGCCGCCATTACTATATTATTATGTTGTTTGTTATTAGACCGCCGCCATTACTATATTATTATGTTGTTTGTTATTAGACCGCCGCCATTACTATATTATTATGTTGTTTGTTATTAGACCGCCGCCATTACTATATTATTATGTTGTTTGTTATTAGACCGCCGCCATTACTATAGAATAACTCTCCGAAACCCTTTATTTCTCTCTGTATTAGCATGCACATTCAGGGCAATCTTAAAGATAAGGATGATAATGGTAACTATTACACATTTCAAGTTAATGGAGTAGCCTTCCTTCATTGCCATTCTATTATCATCCTAAAATGCCAAATACAAATAATGTTAATGTCATTTGACGATATAGATAAAACATTACCGGTATCTAAGATATGTAAGATTTTGCCAGGTGCACAGATCTTGCGTTAGAGGTTCCAGCTTTTTCGTTTAACTTAAAATATAATGTACTAGCAGGGGTACCCGGCGTTGCCCGGGTTTAAATTCTACTACCATAATCACCATCATCAATCACTACTACCACAATCATCACAATACTACCACTACCATAATTACCGGCCTCGACCCCCCTGTGCCTCATTAAACGGCGACCTCGATTTCGGCCGCTAAATGACCTCCGATTTTGGATCTGACCTCATCCGTACCCCCATTTTGGGGGGCTGCGAACAACTTTCGTGCCATACACCTTTTCGATCGGAGGCCTCCTTCTGCCCCAAACGGTCATTTTTTATTTTTTTGTTTTCATTTTTTTTTCCATTTCGGCCTCGAAACGACCTCCGACCGTGGCCTCGCCCCCTCTATGACCTGACCCAGGTCAATTGACACCCACATGCAAAGTTTCAGCTCCCCAGGTCCAAAACTGCGGCCCCCTATTAAGAACACACACACACACACACACACACACAGACAATCGAAAATATTATATAGATACCAGGCATGTTTTCACCTCCTGTAATTCTCTCTCTCTCTCTATCAACATTTAAATACATAGCCTATGTACTCCCCTGTATTTTCACTTTAATATTACGCCTATCAGAGTATAATCACACTCTTTGTCGGGGCATTATTGTGCTCTTAATTCTTGCGTGTAAAAACATAGGTTGTGGACTAAAACACACCATTATATTATTAATGTACAATTAGATACCATAATCTCTAGCTCATTCTAGCCTGGCTGAAGTCCGGTTCCTCCTAAATCACAGGTTCGCCATCGTTCGCCAGGAATATGGCGCACACATGGAAAATTGACAAATAAATGGAACAAAAGGTCTTAAAATCACCAAAATAGTGGAGTGAACGTCTTAAAATCTAAAAACTAATGGGAATAAACATGAGGGAGAAGGAAGTCCAGGAAAACACTTTTTTTAAGTATCATTCTATTTTTTTGTTTTCATCCTCAACAAAACTTCGCTCAGCCCATAACATGTTCGTCTATATTTTAGTCTTATTAGTCTTACATCAATCATAGGAAAGCTACTAGAGTCAATTATTGCTAGTAAAATTAGAAACCACTTAGATATATTTAATTTAATAAATTCTTCTCAGCATGGATTCACTCAGGGATGTTCTTGCCTTACTAATTTGCTTAGTTTTTTCTCAGAGGTATATGAAGCAGTAGATAATGACAAGTCATATGATATCATATATTTAGATTTCAGTAAAGCTTTCGACAGAGTCCCCCATGAGAGATTGATGAGAAAGGTTGAGGCGCATGGAATAGGTGGGGCGTTGTTGGGATGGATTAGGTCATGGTTAATTGGTAGGAAGCAGAGAGTCAGCATAAATGGTACGAAGTCAGAATGGGGAGCAGTCAAAAGTGGTGTCCCCCAGGGATCTGTATTAGGTCCTCTGTTGTTTGTTATATACATAAATGACCTTGATTTAGGTATAACTAGTAGGATAAGTAAATTTGCAGACGATACCAAAATGGGGAGAACAATTGATTCAGATAGAGATATAGAGTGCCTCCAAAGGGATCTAGATACCTTACACGAATGGTCAGTAAATTGGCAGATGAAGTTTAACATTGACAAATGCAAGGTATTAAAGATAGGGAAGATGCATACAAATGTTAAATATAAACTAGCTAATATGGAATTAGAAAACTCGAATTGTGAGAAAGATCTAGGTGTGTTTGATAGCAATGATTTGAAGCCTAGACAACAGTGTATAAACGTTCGAAACAAGGCAAACAGGATTCTCGGGTTCATCTCTAGGAGTGTTAGTAACAGAACTGCTGATGTTATCTTAAAACTTTACTTGTCATTAGTGAGACCCCATATGGATTATGCTGTTCAATTTTGGTGTCCTTATTACAGAATGGACATAGATTCATTGGAGAGAGTACAACGTAGAATGACAAAAATGATCCATAATATTAGAATTCTTCCGTATAAAGAAAGGTTGAAGAAATTAGGCTTACATTCGTTAGAGAGACGCAGAGTTAGAGGGGATATGATAGAGGTGTTCAAGTGGGTTAGTGGGATTAACAAAGGGGACATGACAAATGTACTAAAGCTCAGTGATAGCGAAAGAACTCGTACCAATGGTTTCAAATTAGATAAATTTCGTTTCAGAAAAGATATAGGCAAATATTGGTTTGGTAACAGAGTTGTAGATGGGTGGAATGGACTACCAAGTGCTATAGTGGGATTAAAAACGATAGGGAGCTTTAAGATAAAATTGGATAAGCATATGGACGAGAAGGGTTGGGTGTGAAGGGGGATCAGCAGGGTTGGGCCAATCAGCGCTCTGCAGACCCCCGTAATCCTGCGTTAATGAGCTTCACTGCTCATTGTAAAGCGGTGAATGTTAAGGCTCTCAGCCTATGCCCGAGAGGAAGTAAGTTGGAATATAGAAAAAAAAAAAAAAAAAAACGTTTTGGTAAGATGATCCTCAGGGTACTAGAGTGTTGAGCCTATAATTGGGCTTTGTAATTGGGGTTGTGTGGGACAGGGATCTGCCTTGCTTAGGCCAATCGGCTTTCTGCAGACTCCCATTTTCTTATGTTCTTATGTTCTTATATTATTTAATTTTTGAGCCACCACGTTATGTTATTTGCAAATTTATCTGCAAAAACAAAAAAGCATGTTATACTTGACAGTATTATTCTAACAATTTGACCATACCATCAAAGCGGATAGAGCATAATTCAAGAAACTAAAATAGGGGCGTTGATCTGTGAACATTCCACCAAACAACAATGTATCATTTCATACAAGAAAGTCTTTATAATTTCTGCAATGATGATCATGTCCTTATCCACAACTAGATCAATACGATCACAGGCTCTATACATCATCACAATGACATATTAAATTACTCGAACTTTCGCTAGGATCTCATTACATTGTTTGTCTTGGAGGGGGCAACATTTGACAGCCAAGGGTAAGAAGGCGCTCATTACATATTCATTAACACAATAGTAAAACTATCCAAACAACCTCTTCGTATAACTACATAACAACATAAATATCAGGGTCCCACCAGCTTCTTATACTGTACAACCTATCATTTCACCAACATCCATCATGATTCTGACAGGTAATGTGAACTATTATTATCAGAATCCGTATCTAAATAATACCATACAGAAGGATAACCAGACAAACTACAGTCTCTCTCTCTCTCACACACACACACACACACACACACACACACACACACACACACACACACACACACACACACACAGGGTAAGATATACATGACAGATATTGGTCAGACGTGCTAGCAAGGTTCATTTTTTATTTCAATTTTAAACCTCACAACATCACTACTGTAGCTATTGTAATCAACAAGATTAGGCAATACAGGATGCCGACAAAAATAAAGAAAACAAAAATTATATGAAGGCGATACCAGTGTTTTAAAGTATACTGCACTATGCATGAAAGTATACTGCACTATGCATGAAAGTATACTGCACTATGCATGAAAGTATACTGCACTATGCATGAAAGTATACTGCACTATGGATGAAACACTACTGCACTATGCATGAAAGTATACTGCACTATGCATGAAAGTATACTGCACTATGCATGAAAGTATGCTGCACTATGCATGAAAGTATACTGCACTATGCATGAAAGTATACTGCACTATGCATGAAAGTATACTGCACTATGCATGAAAGTATACTGCACTATGCATGAAAGTATACTCTTAGAAGCAAATGGAAAATACCACAGTGGCAGCAAAATAGGGTCAATGTAAAGTGTATGTAATTAAATTGCTAACATATTGTTTTGATTATTTATATATATTTTAGAGTTGTGTAAAGGCGTCTTGATGTGTGATAATAGTAGGTAATGCATATTTACCCATTAAACAACAATCTAAAAGCCCCCCCCCCCCTCCCGCAGGACTTATTGAAATCCTTGTATATTTCAACAGTAAGGGCATACCTAATTTTCCCCAACGCGAGTCGCCAAGGCTACACTCGCGGCGGATGTAAAAAAGCCCACCCGCCTCTTGCGAGGTAGGCGATATACAGGATTTTTTTTTTCTGGATCAGTAATATATTTTGACGAGCATTTAGACACATATAGGAATGAAATACATGGTATAAGAAACCTGTGGGCCACTATACAATCGATGTCTGAATTTAATTACATAAACCGTATATTGTCCCAAAATAGATTACGCACACACACTGGTAAAACGTTAATTAGCAACTCCCAAGAGTCCAAAGTACCGGTATTGTGTTATCTAGTTCAAAATTATAATACGCCATCACATGTTAGAATATATATACCTGTTTATAAATCTGTCTTCTGGTTTCCTATCGTGTAGCATATACTTTACAGTATATGTTTCTAGTCTCTCAGTGGGGATCGAACCATCGACCATCAGAACGATAGCCGACGCTTTAATCAATTACACCACGGCAGTCTAAAAGACACTCGGCCTTCTATCCTATTTATGTTAGGGAGAAGGGAAACCCACTAGGCGAATATATTTCAATTCAAACCTAGTTGTAGGATCCATATTTCCAGAATACCATACACGGATTTTTGAGTGTCCCGACGCAACTCGGGTTGAAATTGATTTCATTTAATTCTAACCCACAAAGCATGAGAGTTACAAATGTTTCTAGTCTCTCAGTGGGGATCGAACCATCGACCATCAGAACGATAGCCGACGCTTTAATCAATTACACCACGGCAGTCTAAAAGACACTCTGCCTTCTATCCTATTTATGTTAGGGAGAAGGGAAACCCACTAGGCGAATATATTTAAATTCAAACCTAGTTGTAGGATCCATATTTCCAGAATACCATACACGGATTTTTTTAGTATATGATACGGCAAATTATACTTGCATTTGTAAATTTGCAATAGTGTTGTTGTTGCAGGTGGTGGAATGTTGATACTGACGGTGTTGGACCAGTTATATATATATATATTTTTTTTTTTACAGAGATCCAACTAGGGTTACAATAATGGCGGTACACTCGGATGCCATAGTCTCTAGCCCACTAATAAATACTCGTAGACTTCACCTATTTCTAATTATAGAAGTATATCTCTGGAAACACATTTAGGAATATAATTTTATATACATTAACTACATAACTACATACATTATTTATTGAAAAACAAGTTCTATTCAAAAATCAATTCAGTGAAGACTAACTCTATCACTCGTGAGTAGTTGAAAGCGTTAACATATTACGAAATATTGAGCTGAACACTTATTTTGTAAGACAATATGTTATTTGGGTAATTTTAATTAAGCAGTTTATTGTTACCAATATTAGAATTCACATAAATAAAGGGAACAAAGTCTGCATAATTGGCAAATATAAAGTGATATATCAATGTTAATATCAAATTTGAATTCGAAGTATTTTGAGAGAAATATAAAATTGTATTCAAGGGAAAGTTGGCTTTATACAAAAAATCGAAAGTATATTGGAGTAAAAGAATGTTTTAAGGTATATTTGATTGTATCAGCAATGGGAATTTTAAATCGTTTAGGTGAAATCACTTGGGTTAAGAATGAGATTGAAGAGGAGTACATTGCAAACCAAACAATGACAAATGTGATCATCTTAAGGAGGGTAGGATGTATTTTTTGGTCTTTATATATACTGTATATGTGTATTTATATATTTGTATATAGTTTCCTCGCTATATCTTCATCAAGCTTAAAATAACACCCCCTAGTTCCCCCATCGAGATTAATGTGTACATTTTTCGATATAAAAATGTCCCGGCCGAAGGCTGGTTCCTCCTAAAAATACAGGCTCTCTATCGCTCGCCAGGAAAAAGTGACACCTACTATGGGTTTCAGAGGCCGTGTGGCATCGTTTTTCGGGAATAACTTATTAACAGTTAGATCTGTATGATATTTTGACACAGCTTTTTTCACACCGTCCCCTAATGTTTGTCAATATAGTGCATTACCAAAAGTGCAGAAATAAGCCACTTGTCCCTGTGTCATGAGGTCAAAGTCGCACATTAATGACTAAGAAACAGACACGGCTACGGTGGCTTACCTGTGAGAACCACCAAACCATTATTGCTCCTCCATCAAACACGGTAGTTATCAGCCACCAGCCAACCCTATTATCGCCTTTACATTTAAGTAATCTGTCAATATCAAGTATAAATATACAACAATACATACTGTTTGTATATTTATACTTTATATTGACAGATAACTTTAACTATTTTCCCTTCGTTCATTGGTAATTCAGCTATATAGTTAAATATTTTAATAATTAAAAAACTATACAACACTGCACCATCCTGTTGTTATATACTACATACTGTAAGTATGCACTTGGTGTTACCTACATAAGTGTTATGGTTCACCACGCCTTTATATTATATACTAGTACTTATCACCAATATACTCTGCAACTATTTACTACTTATACTGGTTATAAATTGCCTAGAAGTGTTGTAGAGTGCCATAGGCTACAGTCCAGACAATCTAATATCACTACATTGATAAATATCTTGCCATGAACCCCCAACTGACTGCCTTTGTGCCTGAGTAATGTAACCGTTTCAGTATCGTACATAGTACTATAATTTTGTTTTCTGACCACAGTCTTTCTGGAGTTGAACCCTTCAGTTAATGGCTGTGGCAATCTTGTATTTGTATTTATTTTGTATGTATTTATTATAATTATTTTAGTTTGTTTATTATTATTATTATTATTATTATTATTATTATTTTGTTTTTACAAGCAGTCCATTAGGTCTGCGGTTGCTTGCCTGCCTTTGTATTCCTTTTTATTCCTTTGTATTATTATATTGTACTTGTACATCAAAACATTATTACTGTATTAAGAGAAAATGTTGGTGTTAAATGTATGATATATCATGACACTTCTGATGAGCCTGTCTTTTGGCATTGTGTCATCATAACGTGACTCTCTGATCACATGATCTCATCCATAAGATTTTTCGTTGTAATTGCATATGCACATTATATTTCTTCTTATTTGCCTTTGCAACAATGAATCCTACTTACCAGTTCAGTAAGTTGGCCGTGTAACCCCTCAGGAGGGAAGAGTTATTTGTCTGGCAATCTGTCTTTTTTTCTACTATTACTACCGGTATATATTTTGACATTATGTATAATATCAAGTGGGTAATAACCCTACTTTGGCACTATGACATAACTCGAAATGGCAAGGATGTGCGTATTCTGAGAAGTACATGTGGAAAGTTATGTTTGTGTGACAGTGTTAATTGATGTCAGTCTGTATGCAACAAGGAAAACGTTCCTTACTGATACTAACTCATTGCTATTCAGTTTGCAATTTAGGTTCGAGACTCCCTGGTGGTGTTTACTCGTGTCATCTATACTGTACGACTTCACAGTAGGAGGTTCTCTGTATAAACTTGCATTAAACGTTACTGGACCCTGACTTTATCATTCTGGGGGGGGGGGGAGGGTTGTTGATAGTGACAGTCAGCTTTTGTTGTTTGAAGAGGAAA
This sequence comes from Paralithodes platypus, assembly GCA_032716605.1. Taxonomy (NCBI): domain Eukaryota; kingdom Metazoa; phylum Arthropoda; class Malacostraca; order Decapoda; family Lithodidae; genus Paralithodes; species Paralithodes platypus. The sequence goes on along the minus strand of CM064488.1, from coordinate 14,920,845 downwards.
GATATGCTAGATTTGATGACAGTACACCTCTTAATCCAATATTTTCTTTCATCCTCAATCACATTTTTCTTCTACAACCCCTTATTTATTTTTACCCTCCCTTTTCTCCCTTTCACACTTTCCCTCATCTTAGTAAGAATTTTTCACTTTCCTTTCAATCTAACATAATCGAACACGATTCCTAAGGCACTCTTGTCTGAAGATGGTTAGACATGGTGACCGGTCAACTCAACCAGTAGACCATTTCAACCATTTTTTTTTTCTATGTGATTGAGGGAGGCAAAAGGCATAACTGCTTATAGCGAGTGCCTCCCCCATAGTTGAAAGAGTGACAGGGCCAAAATCAAGGGACGCTCGAGCCAAAATGCCTGGACACACGGAGTTTGAAGCAATTTAAGTCATAGGAAGAGGGAAAGACTGATTCTGGGAGAGAGTTCCAGAGCTCAGCTGTTGAGTAGAAGAAAGTTTGAGAGTAACGTTTCACTCTTGGGTTGGAGAGTTGCACAGAGTAGGGGTGGGATTGAGTTGCAAGACGGGTACCACGTGCCTTACGTAAAGGAGGTGGTATGCACTGGGATAGCTCTGAGGAACACTGATTATTATAGTAGCGATAGAATAGCGAGAGAGATGCAACATTGCGGCGGAGAGAGAGAGATTGCAGAGAGTTGGTGAGTGGACGGGAGTTAATGATACGAAAGGCCTTCCTTTCAATTTTGTCTAGGAGAGCGGTGTGAGAGGAACCTCCCCACACATGTGAACAATACTCAATACAAGGGCGCATTATGCCCCTGTACAGAGCAAGAAGCTGTGCAGGGGAAAAGAACCTCCTAAGGCGGTTGAGCACACCCAGCTTCTGGGAGGCTGCCTTAACAAGACTGGTAATATGGTCCTTCCAAATGAGAGCAGAAGAAAAAGAGACACCAAGAATATTGAGAGAAGATGAAGGGTTGATTTTTTTATTGATGAAGAATAAGGGATAGTCTGCTGGGAGATCCTGACGGGTAGATAGATGGAGAAATTGGGTTTGGGAAGCATTAAAGTTAACAAGGTTTTCTCTGCCCCAATTGGAAATAGTATTTAGATCAGAATTTAAGAGTACTATGGCTTCATTACGTTTGTCGTTGAGGGATTGCTGGCTGGGGCGTTCTGAAAAACTAATGGAGTAGTGCAAGGTTGAGTCTTCTGCCTATGAATGGATAGGAATTAAGGTACAGTTAAGGAGATCATTTATAAAAATTAGAAAGAGAATAGGAGATAGGACAGAGCCCTGAGGAACACCGGAGTTTATAGGGTGAGGAAGTGAACAATGGCCGTCCACAACCGCGGCTATGGAACGGCCGGAAAGGAAATTGGAGACAAAGGCACATATGGAGGGATAGAAACCGAAGGAGGGTAGGTTAGAAATTAAAGATTTATGCCAGACTCTATCAAAGGCTTTCGATATGTCTAGTGCAATAGAAAAAGTCTCACCGAAGTCCCGAAAGGAGGATGACCAAGAGTTAGTAAGATATGAAAGAAGATCACCAGTAGAGCGACCCTTAAGGAAGCCATACTGGCGATCTGAGAGCAGATTATGAGAAGAGAAATGCTTAAGAAATTTGGAAGCAAGAATAGTTTCAAAAACTTTAGAAAGACAAGAGATGAGAGCAATTGGACGATAGTTGGAGGGTTGAGAGCGGTCACCCTTCTTTGGGACAGGTTGAATGTGAGCAAACTTCCAGCATGAAGGGAAGATGTTAGAGGATAGACAGAGACGAAAGAGTTTGCCTAGGCAGGGAGTCAGCACGGAAGCACAGTTTTTGAGAACAACAGGAGGAACACCGTCCGGACCGTACGCCTTATTAGTGTTAAGCCCAGAGTGGGTAGAAAGTACATCTTTAGAAGAGATTAGGATATTAGGCATAAGTATGAGAGAGGAGGGCGGAGAGGGAGGAATAGCACCGGAATCATCCAAGGTGGAGTTTTTAGCAAAAGTTTGAGGGAAGAGTTTAGCTTTGTCAGAGGAAGAAGTGATGGTTGTGCCATCAGAGTGGAAAAGGGGAGGGAAAGACGAGGAAGAGAAATTGTTGGAGAGGTTTATGGCTAGATGCCAGAAAGCTTGGGAAGAGCTAGAGTTGGATAGTTCAGTGCATTTATTATTGATGAAAGAGTGTTTGGCAAGTCGAAGAACAGATTTGGCTTGATTCCGGGCAGAAACATATGAAGAATGAGAGTCTTGAGTTTTAAGGCGTCGGTACCGTTTGAATGCTTCCTCCTTATTGCGGACAGCAGTAGAACAAGCGTGAGTAAACCAAGATTTTTTAGCATTAGTCTGAGAGAAAGAGAATGGAATGTATGCTTCCATGCCCGATAGGATTACCTCGGTAATGCGTTGAGCACTCTCCGAGGGTCCCCGGCCATGGAAGCAGAAATCATTCAATGGGAAATCAAAGAAGTACTGCCGAAGAGCCTCCCAGTCGGCAGCGCCAAAGTGCCACAAGCGCCGCCGGCTAGGAGGATCGGGTGGCCGTACTGGAGAGATAGGACAGGTGACAGATAAGTTTATGGTCGGAGGAGCCCAAAGGAGAGAAAAGATCGACAGTATAAGAAGAAGGGTTAGAAGTTAGAAACAGGTCAAGAATGTTGGGCCGATCTCCGATGCGATCCGGGATACGGGTGGGTTACTGAACTAACTGCTCTAGGTCATTTAGGATAGAAAAGACGTAGGCTTGTTCACCAGGTGGATCAGTAGTGTGAGAGGAGAGCCATTGGCGTTGGTGAACGTTGAAATCTCCTAAGATGGAGATTTCTGAGAAAGGAGAAATGGATAGAATGTGTTCCACTGTAGAGTTTAGATAGTCAATGAATTTGGGAAAGTTGGTAGAGTTAGGGGAAAGATAGACAGCACAGAAATATTTAGTAAGAGAATGACAGGAAAGTTTGAGCCATAAAGTTGAGAATTCAGAGGAGTCGAAATCGGGAACACGAGAGCAAGTGAGTTTGTTGTGCACATATGCACAACATCCGCCTCTGGCTTTGAAACTAGGATAGAAAAAGTAGTACCAAATCAACCAATACGGTTAGGTTAGGTTAGGTTAGGTTAGTACTATATTTTGGCACTGGTTTGGTTGGTCTTGGTTGATTTGGCACTGGTTGAGAGCTACTGGTTGAAATGGTCTACTGGTTGAGATGACATGGAACCGTTAGACATATCGGATGTTCTTAAATCCACCATAAAACGCTTAAGCTAGTAGTGAGGCCATATAGGACAAACAGATTATATGAACTTCGTAGGATCTTTGGCCATTACTTCATCTTGATTCTTTATCAAGAATTGAATGAAACTATTACATTGATACGTTGACATTACGGTAGCTGCCATTATTAAGGAGGTTGGATTAATCTATTGGTTCATTTATTTGTATAATTAATATTGTCTTTAGTTTTCTTCCAAGACTTCCGTCAAACCTAAGAAATACCCCCCAAAACCCCATCAAAATCAACTTGTACATTTTTGGGTAGATTATGTAGCGGTCGAGGGCCGGTTCCTCCTAAATTACAGGCTCGCTATCGCTCGCCAGGAAGAAATCGAAACCTAAATGGCAGAAAAGGCCTTACAATTGCCAAACTAATGGAGTGAACGTCTTGAAATCTCAAAACTAATGGGGCTAAACATGAAAGGGGAGGGGGTCCAGAAAAATAAACTACCTGACCCTTAAGCTGTGACTGTGGGCCTATAATTACCATGCTAAATACATGACAATTTTAGGTACACATAGATATAAGGTGTGAGGCAACTATATGCTTATTATGAGAGCTATTTATCTGTTACATGTCCTCATTTTACTTATTTATAACCTATATGTTATCCACACAATGTAGATCTATATCAGTAAGGTACGGACGTGAGGCAAGGGCGAACCATTAACTCATTCATTAACCCTTTCAGTACCGATGCCGTTCTTTTAACTTTATTCTGGCTACTATTAAACGATATTATTCAGTTTGAAAAGAGCCTCCAGCAATTAACAGGATTTGAACTATCCCACTTAACCCTTTTTACTACCATAGATCATTCCTAAGCTACACAAAATAATCTAAGCAAGCATTACATTTAAAAAACTTCGCCGTTACAGAAGGGGTTAAGTTAATATTAGCGCAATCTGTGATATTTATACGAAAAATATTGCAAATTATATGATTGAATGGAGATAGTTTGCATGGTATTGCTACAAAAGTTTCATAAACTTGAAGCGTGCATAGCTGGGTTAGATATACGAAAGAAGTATTCAACCTCATGAGTATAAAGCTGAGTATAAGATGTCACGCAAATTTGTCATAAAACATAAAATAAGACTTGTAGCTCATCTTAAAACACAACATCATGACGTTTTCCATAATATAGAAACGCCCTGCCTGCCAAATGAATCACTCTCGATCATGATTTAACATCCAATATTAGTTTGTGTGCGGCTCTTCAAAATGTTGTATGTCTTAAAAACATTAGGGACCATAACTTTGAATCCAACTATTTGCATCTGTATTTCTTAATACAAATATCTAGCTTAAGTTAATCACCGTAATAAGTTACCAAAAAGTTTATACTATGCTAATCTCCCCTTATCACTCTACAATGGTTACCAATTAATGCAAACCTATGTCTTAATTGTCGAGAGATTATAATTATTTCAAAGCTTAGATATAATTAAGTCCTAAGGGGAAGTCAATATCTACACACAAGTACAATACGAAGTAACTGTGGTCAATACAAAGGTTCCTGACGCCTCACTTCAATAATTATACATTTATCTTGTACATTATTCTGCCACACAATGTGCAAATGTATCTCGAAGGGGGTCTCAGAGGTATCTTTTTAAGCTTGATGGAGGTCTAGAGAGAGAAAACAAAACTTATGTTATGTTAGGAACGCACACCTAGTTGCACTTTCCCCAGGTGTTCATCTCTGTGCACTTGCCCTTCGGAGTCTAAGGTTGATGATTTACCCATGCAGGGGAGGTGTGGTGGAGTGGTCTTGCCACTGGCCTGGTAATCCAAAGGTCCCGGGTTCAAATCCCGATGTATCAATGGGAAGATATTATTGGGATGGAATTTGTGCTGTACCTAGTATCAGTGCATTACCACAAGCCCACCGAAACGTCAATAAAATACCCTCATTGTTCCCTGATTAAATAGCACTGTATGAATATTCCCATATCAAAATGCTATGGTGCAATGCCTGGTGAGTTATCTGCTCAACAGGTGGCGTTGTGTGTGTGTAAGTGTGAGAGTCCGAGTGTAGGGGTCGAGACAGTGAAGCACGGGAACGAGGTGGCTTCAGAGATTGGGTCGTTTCGGGCCATGAGTGAGCACCATGCCTCATGTGAAGGCAAGATGGCAGGTGCTCGTTGTACTCTACGTGCTTCACATGTCTCACTCCCTAGACTGGAACAAGACCTCACGGGCTTCACTGTTCATTGTAAAGCGGTGAATGTTAAGGCTCTCAGCCTATGCCCGAGAGGAAGTAAGTTGGAATATAGAAAAAAAAAAAAAAAAAAAAAACATAAGCTATTACATATTATCCAGATCACCAGTGTTAACATCCCCAAACGGAAGACCACAAAATATTATCTCGTATGTCAGATTTGTATTTACTGTTAGGGTGAAAAAAGGCATCACCCGTTCACCCATCTGTCCCTGAGCGGGAATTGAACCTGCATATTAGGTTGCGAACCGAAACTGCTGAACGTCAAAATACAGGTCAGATTTGAGGCAAATGAATGGAAATGGACTGTGGGATTAAAGGAAAATCAACTACAACTTGGGAAAGGAGAGATATAGGTTGGGCTTGAAAACACAACCAATTTGACACAAAATACACCGGGTATCGGCCGGAAAATTTGTCTACCCACAAATGCACCAATTTATCTCGAAGGGGGGTCTTGCGGGGATTTTTAAAGCTTGATGGAGATCTAAGGAAGAAACTAAAAAAAATAAAAAATATAATATATATATATATACCGGTATATATATATATATATATATATATATATATATATATATATATCAATAAAATGAGATCTACCCTTGGGAGTGATATTATGCATGTTTTTTTAGACAAAAACATATAAACCTAGACCAAGTTGTAGATAGCTGCGTAGACTGATATATGATACACGACTTACTTGAATAGATGAATGGAGGGATAGTAAAGTAGATGGATTACCCGATAACCAACATGATGGATGAGGCAGTGGATAAATAATGCTGGTTATCTAAAGTGGATGATGTATGCTGTTGGTTGCTGAGAGTGATAACTAAATACAATAAATAAATATATGGAGTCTTATTCGATATATATTATGTGTGTGTGTCTAAGTAGTGGAATATTAGACTGTCTGTTTGTGCTAGAAAGGAAAGAGCTGCATAAGTAAGATATACTATCGTTTTGGTTAGTTACTTACGATATTGAGTATTCGAAAGCGAGACTATGCATTTGCCTGTTTATATATAATATCATGGAACTGATGTAGCATATGTAATTGTACAAATATACGACATCAACAATATTTGTGTTTATTAGTTTAATGACTAACAAAGAACATGTAAAGATAACACCTCAAAACCTTATCAAATATAAGCTTAATAATTATTCCATGTTAGTGCCCCATTAACCGTACACAATTGGCGGTGGTTGAAAGAGAGAGAGCCTAGATAAAGTGATAGTAAGATGGTTAGAGATGAACTGATAGAGTTAAAGGTCACGGGCGTGGCTTGTAGGGTATATGGGCTGACTAATATGGTCACACACACGCACACACATACAGACACACAAATATTCACACATATAATCACCCACATCGCCCCCCCCCCCCCCCCCCACCACACACACACACACACACACACACACACAAACAGTAAGGGCACATGGAGGTACACGCAATTACATTCACCCACATCCACTTATTTTTTAACCACCTCCAGAACATCATTACATTTGTCCAGGATTGTATTTTTTGTTTACCTAAACTTTCAATATCAGCCCATCCCTCTTCTCCTCTTCCTCCTTCAACGTTATCATTAAGCTTAAAGAACTACCCCCAAGACTCCCTTCGAGGTAAATTTGTAATTTTTCGGTAGAAAAATGTTTGGTCTTCGTCTAAAAAACTCAAAACTAATGGGGCTAAGCATGAAGGAGAATGGGATCCAGAAAAAGCAGCTACCTTCCCCTTAAAGCCAATTTCTGAACCATCTTAGCTATAATAACGTATAGTATTATCTCCTTTATGTTCGACACTGCTTCATATGGGTGCGTCGCCATTTATGCTCTTAACCCCTTCTGTACCGGTGACGTCATTATTACTTTATTCTGGCTACTGTTAGACGATGTTATTCAGTTTAAATTGGGCCTCCAGCAATTAACCGGTTTCGATCAGACTCACCCAATCCTTTTTACTACCACATATCCTTCTTAAGCTGCATACAATAATTTTAATATAGCTAGACTTAAAATAAAAAGAGGTTTCCGTTACAGAAGGGGTTAACTGTACTGTATTTATTTAATATCTTTATTTTGAATAGAGTAATACTAATACATAAGGTATTGAAGGAACGTTGCAAACCAAGCTACCAGTTCTGCTTTGGTTTACAATGTGAATAATGCTAACATCATTGCCAGTGTCTCTCAGTTAGAGAATATTATAACCGAATCAATGATTTTATATATGTCATTCAATAGCCTTAAACATTATATGCAAGGTGTATTTTTAGTTACTTAAATATTCAAATAGTCGTCTACGGATATGATGTATGCAATGTTTGGCTTAACATATGATGTATGCAATGTTTGGCTTAACATATGATGTATGCAATGTTTGGCTTAACATATGATGTATGCAATGTTTGGCTTAACATATTCAATTGTTTTCATGTACGGTACTGCTTCAGCTTGTTTCGAAACCAAAGAATTTGTTGTAATTATATTAGTTAAGCACCAAATTATCTATGTTCTCACACTTCAGGCTATCACAGAAAACGCAAGGAGAATTGGGTCGAGGAAAAGAAACACAACAGCAATGCCCTTAATTAATCAGTGATCATTTGCGAGGCGAGAGGTGTTTTAGGCCGCCGAGTGTCACGTGTGTTACTGTCTTACGGGCACATTTCCACTTGAGGGATATTTTTCTGGACCCCTTTCTTCCTCATGTTTCGCCCCATTGATTTTGAGATTTTAAGAACATAAGAAAATGGGAGTCTGCAGAAAGCCGATTGGCCTAAGCAAGGCAGATCCCTGTCCCACACAACCCCTATTACAAAGCCCAATTATAGGCTCAACACTCTAATACCCTGAGGATCATCTTACCAAACCGGTTAGAGATTAACGCAGGATTACGGGGGTCTGCAGAGCGCTGATTGGCCCAACCCTGCTGATCCCCCTTCACACCCAACCCTTCTCGTCCATATGCTTATCCAATTTTTTCTTAAAGCTCCCTATCGTTCTTGATCCCACTATATCACTTGGTAGCCTATTCCACCCATCTACAACTCTGTTACCAAACCAATATTTGCCTATATCTTTTCTGAAACGAAATTTATCAAATTTGAAACCATTGGTACGAGTTCTCGCTATCACTGAGCTTTAGTACATTTGTCATGTCCCCTTTGTTAATCCCACTAACCCACTTGAACACCTCTATCATATCCCCTCTAACTCTGCGTCTCTCTAACGAATGTAAACCTAATTTCTTCAACCTTTCTTCATACGGAAAATTTCTAATATTATGGATCATTTTTGTCATTCTACGCTGAATTCTCTCCAATGAATCTATGTCCATTCTGTAATAAGGACACCAAAATTGGACAGCATAATCCATATGGGGTCTCACTAATGACAAGTAAAGTTTTAAGATAACATCAGCAGTTCTGTTACTCACACTCCTAGAGATGAACCCGAGAATCCTGTTTGCCTTATTACGAACGCTTATACACTGTTTTCTAGGCTTCAAATCATTGCTAACAAACACACCTAGATCTTTCTCGCAGTCTGAATTTTCTAATTCTAAATTAGCTAGTTTATATTTAACATTTGTTTGCATCTTCCCTATCTTTAATACCTTGCATTTGTCAATGTTAAACTTCATCTGCCAATTTACTGACCATTCATGTAAGGTATCTAGATCCCTTTGGAGGCACTCTATATCGCTATCTGAATCAATTGATCTCCCCATTTTAGTATCGTCTGCGAATTTACTTATCCTACTAGTTATACCTAAATCTAGGTCATGTATATAAGAAACAACAGGGGACCTAATACCGATCCCTGGGGGACACCACTTTTGACTGCTCCCCACTCTGACTTGGTACCATTTATGCTGACTCTCTGTTTCCTACCAATTAGCCATGACCTAATCCATCCCAACAACGCCCCTCCTATTCCATGTGCCTCAACCTTTCTCATCAATCTCTCATGAGGGACTCTGTCGAAAGCTTTACTGAAATCTAAATATATAATATCATATGACTTGTCACTATCTACTGCTTCATATACCTCTGAGAAAAAGCTAAGCAAATTAGTAAGGCAAGAACGTCCCTGAGTGAATCCGAGAAGAATTTATTAAGTTAAATTTTACTAAGTGGCTTCTAATTTTCCTAGCAATAATGGACTCTAGCAACTTTCCTATGATTGATGTGAGACTAATGGGACGGTAATTGGATGCTATCGATTTATCACCTTTTTTGAAGATCGGAACTACATTTGCAAGCTTCCAAGCTTCTGGAACTAAACCTGTTTCTAATGACTTGTTAAATATAAATGCTAATGGACTACTTAACTCATCTCTGCATTCTTTTAATACTCTAGCATATACCTCGTCAGGACCAGGCGATTTTTGAGGTTTCAGTCTGTCAATTTCCTTAAGCACATCATTTCTACTTATACTAACTGTACTTAACATATTTTCTATACTATCACTATATACCATATTGACTTCTGGAATCTGTGCCAAATTTTCATTAGTGAAAACGGAAAGAAACTGACTATTTAATGTACTGCACATTTCTAAATCATTTTCTGTTATTTCCCCTATTGAAGTTTTTAGGGGGCCTATTACATCTCTAACTTTAGATTTATATAGTTGGTAAAAAGCTTTAGGGTTATTTTTTGAGTCGCTGGCTATCCTTATTTCATAATTTCTTTTTGCTTTCCTGATTTCCTTTTTGACCTGTCTTGATAGAGTCTGATAGTATATATGTAAATGATTTTCACCTTTCTTTATTTTTCGATATATTCCTTTCTTTTTTCCTATAAGATCTATTAGCTTATTAGTCATCCATTTTGGTTGGTTCTGCGTCGATCTAAATCTTCTTTTAGGGATATATTTATTTTGAGCATTGTGGAGTGAAGCAATAAACTGGTTATATGTAGGTGGCAAGTTTAACTCTGGCATATCCTGACTTAATCGCTTAACAATAGGGTCCACCCTTAAGTCTCTTCTTAGCCCACCATAATCGGCTTTTCTGAAATCTGGGATAAGTGTCGTATTCTCTTTAGCATTCCCTGTCCATTGTATATTAAAATAAATAGATTTATGATCGCTATTTCCTAGGTGGTCCTACGTTCGCCCCATTTGTTTGGCTATATTAAGAACTTTCGCCCCATTTCTGTCAATTTTAACTCTTATACCCAATACATGCAATTATTGTGTGTTTGAAATGTAGTTAAAATGTGCGAAATTAGGTGAAAAAGACAACTTTGTCCAGGTGATTATGAACAGCGCCACGATCGTGACAATACCTCTCCTGTCAACAATGCCATACATTACGAAACTAATTGAACAAAATAAACCGTGTGTTTGCATTCAATGTGATTATGAATATCGCCACAATCGTGACAATAAGTATCCTACTACCAAAGCCACGGGTTAAGACCTTTTGTGCCAATTAGGTGTCGCTATTTTCCTGGCGAGCGATAGCAAGCCTGTAATTAAAGAGGAACCAGCCTTCGACCGGGACATTTTTCTACCGAAAAATGTATAAATATATCTTGAAAGGGTGTCTAGGGGGTGTACTTTTAAGGTTGATGGAGGTCTAGGGAACAAACTAAAATCTTCCCCTTAATATTGTTAATACATTTATATTAGCACGGTGTCGGTAGCCGATATTTGCATAGCATCGACCAGTGTCTAGTGATGACCGTCGGGATGATAATATGATCGTCGGGTTGATTTTTCATCGAATTTTGTGAGAATTTGAAATACACTACAACTAATAGTCCAGGAACACGAGTTGTTGCAAGTATTTATGTAAAGGAAGTAAGACAAACGCAAGAACATCTGACAAACTGAGCAAACAAGAAGAGATCAATTGGATTTGGAAGACATTAAAATTACACCATATACTGTATAACTGGCGTGTATATAATATATACATATTTAATTGAGACACCTTGAAGACAATCTATATTTGTTGCTTTTATCTATTGGTTACACTAGGTTTATTAATAATGATGTATACCGCTACGATATTAACACTTGTCAACGTTTTATCTTATATCACTACAATCGCCGGGGGAGTTCTGGAGGCCCTTAATGATCCTTGGTCTCTGGGTCTTCTCCTGGGCGACCTAGATGTATGTGAATTTATATTTTGTTGTGTTATGTTGTCCCTGTTCGTGCTCCGTCTCGAGTCGGCCACCCCCAGCTATGGGGTATGTGCCTGAGTATATACAGTACATACATACTACAATCATATGTATATACAGTACATACATACTACAATCATATGTATGTGATAATGTAATATAGAATATCTTATTTGTACTATCTTTCAGGTACGGATGAGTTGGCCACCATGAAGGATAAACACCACTGATGAAGCTACGCTGTTGATAAGGTCAGTGTTATGTGGTCAGGATCGTTATTACCCTTTCAGACTCATATGACGCAGAGGTTGCCAGATTAGCAATAAGAAAGAGTTCTCTCACTCTTATAATTACCTCTCCAAAATTAGTTTTCTGCCCACAGCTAACTCAAAGACAACTGCAGAGGTTGAAGTAACTAAACTAAAGGTTTCTAAATACCCCTGATGGTAACAAAGGCTTTAAAGTATCCCTAATAGGCTCAAAATCGCGTCATATGTCGGAAGGGGTTAATCGTATCATTAGAGATTGTAAGTGGCAAGTACTGACGAAGGTCTCATTAAAGAAACCTACCATCGCAGTACGCACCACCCTCTATGCGTTTGCTTCTTATTTTAAAGTTTTTGGGGTTGACCCCTCCCCCCCCCCCCCGCATTACCTAATGTTATTATCATGTATAATGCCAGTATGGGGCAAGTTACCGCTGACTGTGGGGTAATTTCAGAAGAAAAAGCAATAAAATCCGAAGAGTAAAGCGTGGAAATATCGCTGCAGTAGTCTCATATTACCTGGACGAAATCAGCTGCTCTAGCTTTTCATTTAGAATTGAACGTTAGAGTGAGTATTTGTGCGTAGCTCATCTACAGTATGTATCTTTAGAGTTTGTAGCCTTGGGTAGTTGAGTTACTTATGATGTTACAGAGTGATTACTTGATATTATCTATATTCCATCCATCTATATTGCCAGAGGCTGTATGCCCCGAAAAGGGAGTGTCCGCAAATTAATTGTCTTCATATGCTTCCATAAGCCTTGGAAAAAAACATATTTTACCAGATAGCACATATTAATTATCGAGTGTAAACGAGGTCTAGCGAGGGTATGTCGTTTACATAACGCTCACGGTTTCATTCGTGTTTAATTATTTAT
>CM064488.1:14865587-14905587 GCA_032716605.1 Paralithodes platypus | reverse complement strand
TAAAAAAAAAAACACATCCCGAAGATCCTCCTTCTAGATATATTTGCACATTTTTCGGTAGAAAAATGTCCTGGCAGAAGGCCGGTCGCTCCTTAACTACAGGCTCGCTATCGCTTGCCAGGTAAAAAAAAAAACGACACCCAAATGACACGAAAAGTCTAACATTGACAAAGTAATTCGGCGAAATATCTTAAAATCGTCAAACTAATGGGGCGAACGTCTTAACCTCTCATAACTAATGGGGTTAATCATTAAGGAGGCCAGAAAAGCGAACCATCTCCCCTTAAAAGATAGTAATGGATTTTAGTTGAATTAACAGTTGCTAATGTGCCCGGCAGTCTTTCATTTAAACCGTTCAGTAACAGTTCCGTGTTATTTTTCTATTTGGTACTAACATAATATTAAATTCAGTTAAAGAAGAGCCTGTGGCCCGCTTTTACTTCCACAGCTCCTTCCTAAGCTGCACACACAAGTCTAAATATAGCTGGAATGAAATAACAAGATATCGCCGGTACAGAGAGGGTTAAGGTTTCTTTGAGCAGGTAGAACAAGTTGCGGCCTCACTATAGTTTTTATTTATTTATTCGTATATCTTATTTCTCCAGCTGGTGTTACATGCCATATCTCCTTCTTGATTATTTAGCTATTGCGAAGATTTAGTAGCGAACAATGTCGTTAATTATGGAAATTCAGCATTTTTGGGAAACAAGAGACACAGTAGTCACATGCAGTAACTATCGATAAATTAGCGAGGAAGGGATTATAATTTACTCTCAGCTAAAAAAAACAAAAAAAAAAATACTATAGAAACACTTGAATTAAATGCATATCTATTATAAATTTTCTGTAACTAATACTTTATAATGAAACTTAGGGCGAACTAACCATGACATGGCGGCTTCCCAGAATGCACAGTAGATTTTTTCGGATAATATTGAATAATTTGATACCGAAGACCCTTAATGATGTATAAGTACTATAATTCAGTGAGTAATATATTATAATACAGTAGGTTTTAGGGATGATATTGAATTATTTGATAGACTGAATACCCTAAATGATGTATAAGTACTATGATCCAGTCAAGACAATGTATGGATAATAAGTGTCGGTCTAGGAAAAGTACTGATCTGGCTAAAAATATAACAGAGCCTTATGATATGGTAATTATGGTATGTTTATGAGACGTAATTATATACTATGATATTAAAATCCCACCAAGAATTTCAAAAGATTCAGACTCATTCCCTTCATCCCTAACCCTCAGAAGATTCGATTACACATTTTTGTTCTGCGTTTGGCTATTATTAGACGATTTTATGCAGATTACGGAAGGTATATGTAAGTCAGAGGGTTAATTGAGATAGTCCTTACCCTTATAATCCCCACCAATCCTTCCTAAACTACACACAATCGTTTAATGATAACCAAAATATACTGTCAAAATGCGGCATAATCTTCAAAGGGTTAAGTGCATTCATTTAAGAAGTTGTTTGCATAATACATAATTATTATGTTCTATCCAACAACCAACCTTACTCCTAAAATCGATTAATGAAATATTACAAACACATGTGGCAGTCCGTGGAGAGAATAGTTTTTCCTGTGAATTATTAGATCGTAGATGGTACTACTTAACCAAGATAAGGGGAGATAGTTCGTTTTTTGGCGCCCCTTCTCCCGCATGCTTAGCCCCTTTAGTTTTTCAATTTTAAGACGTTCGGCCCATTAGTTTGGCGATTTTAAGATTTTTGCTCCCGTGTCCTTATCAATATTCAGACCTTTCTTGCAATGTTGGTGTCGATTTTCTCCTGGCAAGCAATAACGAGCCTGTAATTTAAGAGCAACCGGCCTTCAGCCGTGTTTTTTTTTGTTTTGTTTTTTATAAGCTTGATGGATGTCTAGGGAGGAAACTAGAAAATAACAAATAAATAAACAAACCGACTAAACAGTGAACCATTCCCCTTTAAGAAGGTATACGTACTCATTAAATGTTTAACTTGTTACAGACTATATATGCAGGTATATATATGCAGGTATATATTATCATCTTAAATGAGGCATTTGTTTTTGACAATTGATAATTTAAGTGAAACCAATTACGTCTGGAAAAAATGGATTATAATTGACTGGATGAGGTGTAATCTGCATCTTTTACAGTGCATTCATTCGACATATATCGACAGGCTCCGCCCACTTCCCCAACCGTTATCATACGGCTGGTGGAAGCGGGCGGGGCCTGTCGATATATGTCGAATGAATGCACTGTAGGCACATATTTTACGTATTTCTTTGTCATATAACTGATAAATAACATGTGAAAATCTCCAGCCAAGATTTAAAAAGAATCTCTGAGAGAGTATTACATAGGGAGAGGAGCGGAGTTTGAGGTTGACCATAGTCGACCAATGGGTCCGATTTGGCCACACACCAAAATCGGTCACTTGACTCAAAATGGTTGCTTACCCAATCAGTCGTTTAGCCAAAATCATCCATCAGCCAGTAAATGGCCGTTTTGCCCAAACCACTGGCTCATTATAATTTGGTCTCAGAATAAATCGACCACTAAGGAGATATTTTTTTACTTAAGAAGTTTTTTTTTCTGGACCCCCTTCTCCCTCGTGTTTAACCCCATTAGTTTAACATTATATGACGTTTGGCACATTAGTTTGCCGATTTTAAACCATACGCCCCATTTCTGTCAATTTTATAACCTTTAGTGTCATTTAGGTGTCGATTTTTTCCTGGCGAGCGGTAGCGAGCCTGTTATTGAAGGGAACCGGCCTTCAGCCGGGACATTTTTCTACCTACAAATGTACAATTATATCTTGAAAGGAGGTCTTGGGGTTGTTTTTGTAATCTTGATGGAGGTCTAGGGAGCAAACTAAAAACCTCCCCTTAAGCCGAGACGGCCGTATTGCGCAAGTTTGCAGCGAGGCCCAGTTCGGCTGAGTTTCAAATCGGTCACTTAATTAGCTTTAAGCGGCCAGTTCTGTCTAAACCGCAAAATAATTTGCTTGGTCCAATTTGGCAGAGGCTCAATATGACTGCTTAACGCAAATTGGCCTAAAGTTCAGCCTACATATTTATATATAATGTGTGTGCGTGTGTGTCATCTGTTTTTTTTTTTTTTATCTCTCTGGGTTGTATCCATTCGGCCCCATTCAGCCTACTGTTTTAAGACGTTTATCCCCATCCAGATGTCGATATATACCTGGCAAGCGATAGTGAGCCACCATATTTTGGATAATGAATTAGACAGCTGGCTAAATTTGTACATTTTCCGATAGAAAAATTGATTTCTCCATAAAATGCTGGCTCGCTATCGCTCGCCAGGAAAAAATCAACACGTGGATGGGGATAATTGTCTTAAACAGTAGGCTGATGGGATACAACCAAGAAAGAGAAACAAAAACAGGTTACCTCCCATAAATATGCTACTACGTCAAAGTTACATATCTACAGAGCAAGACACAATTATTATTCCGTACCAAAGGTCCTATT
Organism: Paralithodes platypus; assembly: GCA_032716605.1. Lineage (NCBI taxonomy): Eukaryota > Metazoa > Arthropoda > Malacostraca > Decapoda > Lithodidae > Paralithodes > Paralithodes platypus. The sequence continues at coordinate 14,902,083 of CM064488.1, read as the reverse complement.
AGATAAGTGGGAAGCATATTCGTCCTCTAGTTGATTTTTTGTTTCCTTCTAACACAATAATGTTTGTGTATTTTTGCGTGACGAGTAAGGGTTTCAGAAAAAATAAAAAAAATAAAATATAACTCCTACGTCTCCATCAGAATCTGGTTTCCCCGAAGACACGTTTGACCATAACCAAATATTCATCCAGGTACTCGGGCCACTTTGTATCGGGAAAATTTGTTCCGACTACTTTGGGAGCGTAGCCAAAGCCCCTGCCATTATATGTACCGTACAGTAGTTGTAGTTGTTGTAGTAGTGGCTACACTGATGACAGTGTAGGTTCAGTCAGACAGTAAGTGAAGGCTGTAGTTTGTGTCCGTTAAGGGGGAAGGGTTTATTTTTTGGTCGATTTTATATTATTTATATTTAGTATTTTTTTTTAGTTTCTTCTCTAGACCTCCATCAATCTAAAACAAAAAAACATATCCATTAGATCCCCCTTCGAGATTAATTTGTAAATTTTTCGATAGAAAAATGTCACGGCCGAAGGCCGGTTTCCCCACAATTACAGCCTCGCTATCGCTCGCCAGAAAAAGCTCGAAATGTCTTAATATTGACATAGAAATGGAATGAAAGGTCTTAAAATCGACAAACTAATGGGGCAAACGTCTTAAAATATCAAAACTAATGAGGCTAAGCATGAAGGAGAAGGGGGTCTAGAAAAGCGACCCATCTCCCCTTAAAAAAACAAAAAAACAAAACAATCTACTGTCTAGTTACCGGTGGTCCAGAATATTGGATACAGTTCAGATCACAATACAGGCAGGGTAGTGAGTGAGGCCGCTCCATCTCTGACCGGAGTCACTGGAACCAATTACTTATCATAAAGTAGGATCACAGTTCAGCCAATCCATTACTTACGTGATAGGCAGATTATTACGTAATACTTTAATCAGTATCTCTCTCTCGCTCTCCCTCTCTCTCTCTCTATCTCTCTCTAACTCTCACTCTCTAACTCTCACTCTCTAACTCTCACTCTCTAACTCTCACTCTCTAACTCTCATTTTCTAACTCTCGCTCTCTAACTCTCACTCTCTAACTCTCACTCTCTAACTCTCATTCTCTAACTCTCGCTCTCTAACTCTCGCTCTCTAACTCTCACTCTCTAACTCTCTCTAACTCTCACTCTCTAACTCTCGCTCTCTAACTCTCACTCTCTTGCTCTCATGTACATTTCCCCACTTAAATTTTACTACAATGCGCACTCTCTCTCTCTCTCTCTCTCTCTCTCTCTCTCTCTCTCTCTCTCTCTCTCTCTCTCTCTCTCTCTCTCTCTCTCGATTATTTAAAAACATTATTTGATAACATATTTGTATTTTGGAAAACCTATAGCCTATACTATGTTATCCTTACATATGAGATCCAAATATATATTTGCTCATTTACATGTCTTAAAATGTTCCTACAATTATTGGAATATTTCCAAACAAACAATTTGATATTATTTGGTTTCAGGCTTTTGTCAGATTCTACTCTGACATATATATTGTATTGTATGTACCAAACAATTATTTATACTCGGTCATTAATATAATATTTCATTTTGTCCTAGTAGCAAACTTTCAAAAGCATACGATTAGTGAACTTTATATCACGTATTATCTTGACATCTCCACACACAACGACTTAATGTTTATCTCAACACGTTAACCACCTGTATATAGTCATCGATAATTAGGTTTAATGAAGCAACGAGTCATGGACCAGATATGGCGAGGCGTGTTTGTATTTGCATTCTACTTTCACTTTGTCCTTACACAAATAGGAGTTGAGTTCACCATTTTATATCTTAGATTGCGTTATTTTTTCTTTCTTAAACTATCCATTGTATTTGCTAGCTGCATTGATCATTAATAATTTATAACGGCACTTTATATATTAATTCATTGAGGATTATCAAGCGTTTTGACAGTTTATTCAGGTTGTCATTAGATGATTTTATTCAGTTTAGGAAACTCTTGTGGGAGCTAGAATTTTAATCGTTTTTTTCCCATTCAATTACTAGAGATCCTTTATATATTAAATAAAATCATCTACTGATAACCTGAATATAAGATAGGAATGTATAAAGGTGTCTGGAAAGGGTTAATGGGCAAGCTTCCATACACTTTAATTTTCGTCACTGGTCATTCACTAGGTTACCGGAGCTCGTATTGTATCCCACCTTTACCTAAACTCGTAAATCTCCTCAACCACTCACCTGGCCACTGACCATACAAATCCTCCTCCTCCTCAAACACTTACCTCCTCCACCACACTTGGTAATTCCTTCACACTGATTGTGAACACAATTTTCAACATCCTAATCTGTCAAGTGGTCCCCTCGTTTGTTGATATTGGCTGTGCTTTGGACGAGACTTTGCATACGACGACTGAAGGAGGACAAGTCTGAGTTACTTAGCATACCCTTATATGTGTGGTATGCGCAAGTCCAGCGCCCTACACATTATACATCAAGATCGAGAGATAGTAAACAATACAATATTCCTTAATATGAATATAAATGTTAAATACTTACCTGGTGCTATTTATTGGCGATGGCAGCAATTATTTATAACTATAACAAATGCAACAGCGAAAAAGAGGATGGCAGCATCAGAGTTGAGGCTATGGAGCTAGAGTACAGAAATACAAATTAATAATTGAGGCAACAAGTTAATGAATTAAAATGCCATCTAAGTAAGAGAGAGCACACTGTTAAATAATTATACCTTATGTTTTATGGACTAGCTACAGAAATGAAATAAACGAGAGTGAGGCAGAGAATAAAGATTAGATGAGGTAGGCTGAGAGTGATATAAGGCAAGAAATCCTAGTACAAAAAGTAGAAACACGAAGAGACACTGTAGGAATAAGTTTGCTAGAGTATGGTTTGATATTTATTATACATATATAGTATTCTGAGATAGGTAGAACGCAGTAGGTGGTAAAGAAGAAGGGTACGTGTTCGACTTCGTCATGTATATATATATATATATATATATATATATATAGAGAGAGAGAGAGAGATATAGATATGTAAAAGTATGTGTGATAATACGTATTAATTAGTTAAATTGAAAAGAGTAATAGTTTTAGGTGTTTATGAAGGATATAATTATATACGAATATTCAGAGTATCAGAAATCACAAATTAGATCTACCACCTATTAAAGCACTCCTTCACTAATCCATATATAGTGCACACCAAACTCCTTTGCAATTCATTATTCCAGCGTTGTCTACACTCGCAGCATGTGTGTATAACCCTTAAGGGGGAGGTAGTTGCAGTTCTTCCCTCATGTTTAGTGACATTAGCATTGAGAATTTAAGACATTCGTTCCATTAGTTTGGCGGTTTTAAGACTTGTCGACCCATTTTGTTGTCAATATATAGACCTTTTGTGCCATTTAGGAGTATTTTTTTCTTGGCGAGCGATGGCGAGGCTGTGATTCTAGGAGGAACCGGCCTTCGGCCGAGACATTTTTCTACCGAAAAATGTACACATTTATCTTGAAGGGGGGACTAGTTTTTTTTTTTTAAAGCTTGATGGAGGTCCAGCGAGGTTACTATATAATAAAGAAATATATATATATATATATATATATATATATATATATATATATATATATATATATATATATATATATATGTATATATATATATATATATATATATATATATACACCGGTATATATATAAACAAATATCCACTACTCCCTTGACCTTTCCTCCAGGCACCCCATACCTCTCGTCTGATCCTCTCCCACACCCACCACGATAAATGTTACTGGTGACGTCAGTTAACCCCTTCTGTACCGGATAGGGATTAACTTTAATATGACTACTTTTAGACGATTTTATGCAGTTTAAAAAGAGCCTCCAGAGATAAACAGGCTTCGAACTTAACCCTTTTTACTACCATAAATCCTTCTCAAACTGCACAAAATCGTCTAAATAGAGCTACAATAGAATTTAAAAGAATTCGTCAGTACAGATGGGGTTAAGCCGGTATCGCAAGAGAGCTTCTATATAGTCCACATTCGATGATCAACATTTTTCTGACAACATTAATGTTCTGGAATATTTTGCACTGGTATCGGAAACTAGACTGATGGTCAATGAATTTAGGTAACCAGAATAGTTTAATTGTTGTTGTTGTTGTTGTTGTTGCTGTTCCCCAGGCTGTCTGGCCGAGCAGCCCCAAGGTCCCGAGCAAGGCCAAGGTCACAACCGAGCGCCCCCACAGGTCCCTCCCAGCTTACCACTAATAATGCCCAGGTGACCGAAGCCACTCAAAGGCGGGGAGCTGAGGAGGGTGCGGAAACGCACGGGAAACAAAAGCCCCACCCAAGGCCCTGTGCCCCTCAGCAATTATAAAGGGAAAGTTGAGGGGCAAAGGAAAAATGTGACGCTTTGGCTCCCAATCTGCCAGGGTTGGCAGTAGGGAGGTCAATCCACGGAAAAGACGCCGTCACTTGAGATCTAGAAAATATATAAGTAAAAGGAACAGTCAGAGTAAGCTATGGGTATGGCAGAGAACGCTCAACTCTCACTCTGATAGACCAGCCCATCACCAGATAGTTTAATAGTTGACCTCATAAGCTGCCAGACCAGTTTTGAGGATAAAAGTTGAGGGAAAAAGTTATCGTGTGATAGCTATTTAAGGGGAGATGGGTCGTTTTTCTGGTCCCCTTCTCCCTCATGTTTTGCCCCATTGTGTTTTAGATTGTATGACCTTCCGCTCATTAGTTTGGCGATTTAAAGACTTTACACCTAATGTTTTCAATATTAAGAGCTTTCCTGCCATTTAGGTGTGGATTTTTGTTTTCTGGCTAGCGATAGGTAGGGAAATTTTTCTATCGAAAAATGTGCAAATTTATCTTGAAAGAGGGTCTTAGGCGGGTGATTATTTTAACTTGATAGAGGTCAAGGGAGGAAACTAAACAAATAATTAAAAGATACATGTATGAGCAAATATATACGGCCATCCCCCTTAAGTCATCAATGGTCGGAAATGTTTGTCTACTCCGGTTTCCGCGGCGAGGTCCACAGTTATGTTCACATTTATGGTGCGTTAATTAATAATCTCTTCTTGTTGAGTCTTAGACCACTGGCCCTTAACCCACAGCCTTTGGTTCCTGTTAGACCTTGGTTATCATTGCTAGCTTACTTTCTGTGGCTAGGGCATCTTTACCTTGTCTTTGCTGCAAGGGCGATTATATTATTTGTATTTATTTATTTATTTATATATATATATATATATATATATATATATATATATATATATATATATATATATATATGTGTGTGTGTGTGTGTGTGTGTGTGTGTGTGTGTGTGTGTGTGTGTGTGTGTGTGTGTGTGTGTGTGTGTGTGTGTGTGTGTGTGTGTGTGTGTGTGTGTGTGTGTGTGTGTGTAATAATAATAATAATAATAATAATAAACGGTTTATTAAAGAATGGCAGCCTCATGAGCTGAAAATACAAATTTTACAATTTAGTGGATGAACATGAGATGTACAGATATGAGGATGGTAAGCTTAGTTTACAAACAAAATAAATAAATACAATAATGATGCATGTGCAGAATACAAATTATCATAAAATAACCATGAGAGTAAGTGATATACAGTACATATACACATTTTTTTTTTTTTTTTTTTTTTCTATATTCCAACTTACTTCCTCTCGGGCATAGGCTGAGAGCCTTAACATTCACCGCTTTACAATGAACAGTGAAGCCCGTGAGGTCTTGTTCCAGTCTAGGGAGTGAGACATGTGAAGCACGTAGAGTACAACGAGCACCTGCCATCTTGCCTTCACATGAGGCACGGTGCTCACTCATGGCCCGAAACGACCCCATCTCTGAAGCCACCTCGTTCCCGTGCTTCACTGTCTCACCCCCTACACTCGGACTCTCACACTTACACACACACAACGCCACCTGTTGAGCAGATAACTCACCAGGCATTGCACCCCTATAGCATATTTTGAATATGGGAATATTCATACAGTGCTATTTAATCAGGGAACAATGAGGGTATTTTATTGACGTTTCGGTGGGCTTGTGGTAATGCACTGATACTAGGTACAGCACAAATTCCATCCCAATAATATCTTCCCATTGATACATCAGGATTTGAACCCGGGACCTTACTCATATACAGAACATACGTATATACACGTACGTGCGCACATACATATACATACATATATAGGAACATAAGAACATGCAGTAAGTGTGCACATGTCCGTATACACAAACGCTAACGTATGCACACAAACCTACATACATACAGAAACTGTTTTGGTATGGTCAGGGTAAAGAGGGTGCGGGTACTACAATGGGCGGTTAATCCTCCGTAGTGTAGGTGTGTGTGTGTGTGTGTGTGTGTGTGTGTGTGTGTGTGTGTGTGTGTGTGTGTGTGTGTGTGTGTGTGTGTGTGTGTGTGTGTGTGTGTGTGTGTGTGTGTGTGTGTGTGTGTGTGTGTGACAGAAGGCGAAATATGGAAGAGCTGGGCGTTCTATTGTTAAGGGTGGAAATACATGGATGAAGATACGAGAACACTTAATAATAGATAATGCTTATGCATAGATTTATAATCAGAAGTTGCGCTAGTGAGCAATATGTTCTCGCTCATATGTACGTATATTTACATACATATGTGCATATGACCATATAAATACACGTACAGTACATATATATATTATACCTTATATTCTCAACCGGGCTCGAACCATTGACAGCACATACACACAGACATACATATACATAAATATATGCACATTACATGCATATATGCTGTTCTCTTATCCTACCTGATACTCTTAGCCGGGCTCGAACCACAAACAGTATACACTATAGACACATATATATATACATAAATAACGCATACATACATACACATATACGCACACATACATACACATATACTGCACATACATAGATACATATATACACATATACATAAACAAACTCAAGCAAATACATACAAAATTATATTCTAATAATCACACGCACACACACTTACGCATATATTATTAAAGGTGGGCGCGTATATATGGTGTGACAGGCCGTTATTACACATTATTAATAATATTAACAATGGTTGGGATAGGACTATTTTTATATCTGTCAGTTCTTGCTCTTATTGGTTGGAGTGTGTTGAAATGACGAGCTGCACGTGTAGGTCTAGGGGCGTCTGGTGGAAGTAAGTTTCTGTGTCGTGGGTGAACAAGCAGCTTAGATGCAAACTGTTTGAGTGTGTTGTAGTGGTGGGTTGAGAGTGCAGGTATGCTAAGGGTGGTGAGAGCTTCCTCGTACCCTGGATATGTGCCACCCAGGATGATCCTGCATGCCCTCCTCTGAACTCTCTCCAGTTGACGTTGTTGTGTTAGGGTTAGAGAGGAGGACCAGGCGGGAGAGGCGTAGGTGAGCTTAGGGAGTATGAAGGTGTTATATATACTCTTCAGCTCATTCTCCGGCGCCCCCAGGGATCTCAACCGCCTTAGCATAAACAACTTGTAAGTGGCGGTCCTGACTGTGGTAGTTACATGTTTCTTCCAGTTCAGTTTGTTGTCCACAGTGATTCCGAGGAGTTTGGTGGACTCAACAAGCTGAAGGGGATGAGGACCAATTGTGACAGTGGGTGGAGGAAGGTCGGTAACGGAAGTGTTGATGTGCATGACCACTGTCTTGTCATGATTGATAGTCACATGATTGTCTGTGGTCCAGGCTTGAAGACGGTCGAGGATGTCTTGTTAGGGGAGGTGTTATCGACAGTAATGCCGACTGTCGAGTCGTCCACGTACTTCCAGTGGAATGGGGTGTCCTTTAGGGCATCATTAATCAAGATGAGGTGTGTGTGTGTGTGTGTGCGTGTGTGTGCGCGTGCGTGTGCGTGCGTGTGCGTGTGCGTGCGTGCGTGCGTGCGTGCGTGCGTGCGTGCGTGCGTGCGTGCGTGCGTGCGTGCGTGCGTGTAGATGGGTGGGTGTTTTATATATTGGTTTAAGATAGTTTACACGAAGTAGGCCTAGTATCATGTTTCATTATTTACAGGTTAAGTTCAATACGCAAATATAGCCCTGTAATCCTTTGAACATTATAACATTAGTATAATTAAAAGTAATATTAGAATTAATACTTCCCTTACAAACTATTGTAGTTTAACATGAATCTGCCGTCACCTAATGAACTTGGTACCCACAGCAATGACATACGACACTACACTATATCCTTTTAAGGGCGTTTTTTGTCTGGACTCCCTTCTCCCTTATGTTTAGCCCCATTAGTTTTGAGATATTTAGACGTTCACCTCATTACTTTGACTATTTTAAGAATCGCCGAATACTTTGTATATTTTAAGACCTTTCGTGCCATGTAGGGGTCAATTTTGCTATTGGCTAGCGATAGCGAGCCTACAATTTAGGATGAACCTGCCTCAGCTGTGGAATATTTCTACCGAAAAATGCAAATATTGTACTTTTTAAGCTTGATGGAGGTCTAGGGAGGAAACTAAAACAATAGCTAATATATAATTATATATATATATATATATATATATTAATTAACAAACACATAGGAATCTCCCCTGACATACATGATCGAGTTATCCTTGCCTCCGACCACAGGTATAAACTCAGTAGATCACAGGGTATTGTATGGATTAAGGGGATAAGGTTTATTTTTTGGTCTACATATTTATATATACTGTATATTTATGTCCTTCTAGTTTTCTCGCTAGACCTCCATCAAGCTTCAAATAACCCCCAAGATCTCCCTTCTATATAAATTTGTACTTTTTTCGGTAGAAAAATGCCCCGGTTGAAGGCCGGTTCCTCTCAAATTACAGGCTCGCTATCGCTCGCTAGAAAAAAATCATACCTAAATGGCACGAAATGGCTTAATATTAAAAACAAAAAATAGGGCGAAAAGTCATAAAATCGCCAAACTATTGGGCCGAAGATCTTAACATCTGAAGGCTAAAGGGGCTAAACATAAGGGAGAAGGGGGCCCCCGCCAGTAAACTAACCATCCCCCTTAATAGATTATACACTCGTCGTTTACTGACCCTCACACAAAGTACTATAGTCTGTTCCTTATAATTATGTAGGCCAACAATCTCAACTCTAACCTCGCTTGTAACTCGTGGAAGGGTTTGAGCAAATGGGCTGTAATTGTGTACACGTATTAATTTGTTCAGTACCGGTGCCGTCCTTTTAACTGTATTCTGGCCATTAGTATGCGATTTTATTCAGCGTAAATAGGGCTTCCGGCAGTTAACAGGCTTCAAACTCTCTCACTTGACCCTATGTTTACTACCACAGATCCTTCTCAAAAGGCACAAAATCGTCTATGTATAGATTGAGTAACATTAAAATGACGTCGCCGGTACAGTAGGGGTACAGTAGGGGTACAGTAGGGGTACAGTAGGGGTTAGCTGGATGATGTTTTCCATATAGATACCTCGATGACGTATACAGCCTACGCACCAAACAGAGCCACTCCAACAGCTTCCTCTCTCTCCAATACCTCTTCTCCCCTCTCAACACTCCTCGGAAAGTAGATACGAGATGCCGTTGTGAAGGCTTTTATCTCAATACCTTCACCTGACCTGACCATAGTGGAAATATGAGCTCAATTACCGAAGTTCTTTTTTTGAGTTATGAGGGGTTAGGATCGGAATTTCTGGCCTACCTATAATGAACAGGATATACTATGATCAGGGATAGCATTCACATGGTTTGTAAACGCCTTCCATCCACGTTCCCCTCTAACGATTCCTTATAATTGCAGAAGGTTCTGCTTAAGTATCAATTTATATATATATATATATATATATATATATATATATATATATATATATATTTCATATTTAGTTTAGTTATCTCCCTGGACCTCCACCACGATTAAGCAAATGCCCTCAAGACCCCCCTTGGAGATATATTTGTACAATATACGATAGAAAATTGTTCCGGCCGAAGCCTGGTTCCTCATAAATTGCAAGCTCGCTATCCCTTGCCAGTATTTAGTCGACACCTAAATGGCACGAAAGGTCTTAAAATCCTCAAACTAATGAGGTGAATGTCGTAAAATGTCAAAGCTAATGGTTCTAAAATTGAGGGAGGAGGAAGTCCAAAAAACCGTCCTTACTCCATCCTCCATTGGCGTCTCTCTCCTCCTCACATCACCAACATGCCACTCGAGAATACATCAAGTGACGGGTTACATTTGCCTCTGACCAACATTATTAGCTCCTCAAATCACGGTTTATTGTCTGGATAAATACACTACACTTGTTGTTCACTGACCTTTACACTAACTAAATCACTGATTACTTTAATACCATATTTCGTAACCTCCTTCCCTACACTTTTGCCTCAGCCGTTTTCCTGATCATCGTATATGGTTGTGCTTAATTGTATTCTTGTGTTCTGCTGTCTTGTCCAACTAGCAGTGTGTATGTCAGGGTAAGCACCGGACTATCGAACTACATGCTCACCTAACCCCTTGCCACACTTACCTAATACACATCTCCTTAAATAGAATGGCTTGTGAAATATCAAGGTATTTTTTTTAGCTAATACATTCATAATTTCCTATTCCTGCTCTTTAGTGACTTATATCATCGCATTTTGCTCAAACGAGTAACTGTGTTTTACATAATTATATTTCATATTAATTCCTTCGTAAATTGCATCATTCAGAAGATTGTTCGTGTATTAACTGATGCACTGTAGTGGAACTTTATGCTAGCGGCAGTAAAAGCATTGAAGAGAATAGTATATACTGTACTTAATTATCTTGGGGTTAAAGCATGTGCTTGGTTCTGCTAAACTGATAGGTCAAACCCCATCCAATTCCCCTATAGATTGCAGCATATTTAACTCGGTGATACATAATTGTCAAACAGTGTTATAGACACTGGATACCTGCAGTAGATATATCATTAGTAATATGTTACTGCCACATCGATTTGATATTCTGTAACAAACATTTACCGAATTGTGTCTTCTAAACATAACTGAAAATGTAGTATATGATATGAAATGCTGCTCAATACTACTAGTTTTATATATGCAAACCCTTTAAAGTTATTCCGACTCGCACTCTTCCTCCTACTCCTGATCTCTAACTCTGCACTCTTTTTCGTATTTTTCCTTCCTTCCTCTCTCATCTCTTATTTGTTTTCTTTAATTCCCTTTCTTCTTATTTCCGCTCTCTCATCTACTTGTTCCCCTCTTCTATTTGTCTTTGTCCTCTCCCATTTACCTCCACTCACCCCAAATTCCCTTACCATCATAAATGATATGGTAAAGAGGTGCAGACGGCAGCACGTTAACACCCTGGTGCCCCATCCTCCATGATAACATCACACAATCATTACATTATGCAAAGGTTTTCATCTGAACCTCTTATCGTATTCTAGCTTTTTCCAAACTGCAGATAAGAAGGTTGATATTATATAACAGCTCTTTATGGCAAGGTGGTAAGGGATAACTTTGGTATTGTACCTTATTATTGTCACCTGAAGACTAACATTCAGTATCCTTGTATGGAATTGATGGTCTTGGCCCAAGTCCATACTTTATACCCTGGCTTCTGCTTATCTTGATGGCCAGACTAGTTTGCATCCCTAATACCATGTTTAATGTTCGTGCCAGAACTGATAGAGTCGAGTTGGCTTTCAAGTTGCACGTTCTCACATAACATTAAACGAATCAATACCACGAACACAATCATACACTCAAAATAACATTTACATTTACTGCTGTACTGTATGTATACATCAATGGAATGTTTCAGAGTAGAAACAAATATTCATGTTTATTTGTTTTACAAAGTAGTGTAAATGTTCAGACATTTGAGCACACATATACTGCTTACATGTTGGACTGCTCAATAATATGCAATGTAAATATATTTTTTCTTTTTCTTTTTCAAGTTTGAGTATCTTCTTACATATGAGTAATCTCATAATTATATGTAAAATATGATGAACACCACTATACCTTCATGTAGTATATATAATATATAATCAAAATATATTTCATTTATCTGTCACTAGTGATAACTATTGTGATGATCATCGGTTTAGTTTTATGGATATGAAGTGAAAGGACTCTTCCGGCTGTCTAGTTAGCTTTGTGTGAAGGTCTCTCAGTGTGATAATGATGAAACTGTCTAGATAGCCTGTTCTGACAGTCTCTCTGTGTGATAATGATGAAACTGTCTAGATAGCCTGGTGTGACAGTCGCTCTGTGTGGTGGTGATGAAACTGTCTGGGGTGACATTCCATCCGTGTGACAGTGATGGGACTGTTTGGTTCAGCATTGGGGCTGGTTTCATGGCTACAGTGATTGGGAGCATGGCTTAAAACGAGCTATGTATAATGAACTATACAGTATGTTTTGCGAGAGAGGAAGGGCTGGCAGTGGGGAACTAGATTTGGTTTTATTTATCTTTTTATTCTGTAACTCTTATGTGTGTTTTATTATTCTATCATTCTGCAATCCTTTTCTTGAAAACACAATATGGGTGTTCATATTTCTTCTTTTGGCCGAGACTGTTCCTACTGCGGTGCGGTGCTCCTGGAGATGGACAACTGGTAGTATCAAGACCAATAATTAGTATTATTGGTCTTGGGTAGTATATGGTATGTCGGGTCTTGTAGTTCAGGCTGCTGGCTTATGATGAACGGTGGGTCTAATGAGAGAGATAGAGAGAGAAAGCGAGAGAAAGATAATTAAATTAGTAGACAGGTAGAAAGGCAGTGTAGTGAAACTGCAGAGATAATAAAAGGAAGGGCAGTTAACAGATGGCGCTGTAGCAGGCTTTCTGTAAATACCATTACTTTCTATAGATGTCGCGCAATATCACATGCAGAGCCATAGTGTAAGCTTCCATACATCACCGCACCATCCTAGACTCGTATTATACTTTGTGGTAGCCCATACGTTACCCTCTGTTGGCAACAACAAGGGTATTTGCATAGCTTGTCGGGGGATGATACTATCTCACTACCAATAATATTTTCCAAAATAAACGGAATGTATGAAACAAAAAAAGTCTAGCTGTATGACAATAGATATCTTGCATGCTTGCGAATAGAACATGGACAAAAAAAGCTTACCTGAGGAACGTGGCAGTAAAAGAGAGATATAGATACAAGTTAACAGTTAATAAGACAAGGAGAGTTATGGCGGTAAAGATACGAATACAGACAGAACGTGTGATTGATAAATAGAGAAAGATGAAGGGGCAGATAAAGGAGGAGGCGGGAGAGATGAAAGACAGACCCGGAGGTAAGAGTGAGATAGTTGACAGTAATGAAGGACAGGACGATAAAGGACGGTAAAGAATTATACCTAAACATGAAAAGAACAGGTACCGGGTACTTGCAAAGGAGGAGACACATAATGAATATCATACAAGTTTATAAATGTGTGAAATGCTTATCATTATGTAAAAGTTGTGTCATTATACATCAATTCATGTTTTCACCAACCCACCAATTAACTTACAAATATACCCAATTTACGAAATCAATGAAACTAATGAATACATGTGGTACTCCAAAGATTCGAACCTAGGATACTCACACCGAAATTCCGTGCACTAACCATTTAAAGTAGGCAAACTTTAACAGCATCCTTAATTGCCTATTATATATAAAGTAATATATGCAGGTATGCCCTTTATATTGTGTTAACATTACGATTCGGTTCAATATAGTTAATTACAAAATTATGACCCATATATTCTGATTTCTTATGGGGAGAATTCCACTTAAGGGATTTTTTCTGGACCCCTTTCTCCCTCATGTTTAGCCACGTTGCTTTTGCAATTATGAGATGTTCACCCCATTAGTTTGGCGTTTTTAAGAACTTTCGCCCCATGTCTCAATTTTCAGACCTTTCGTGCCATTTAGGTGTCGATGTTTTTTCCTGGCGAGCGATAGCGAACCTGTAATTTAATAGGAAGCGGCCTTCGGCCGGAACGTACACATTTATCTAGAGGGTGTAATTTTAAGCTAGATGGAGGTCTAGGGAACAAACTAAAAATCTCCCCTTAAATTATTATACAACGTAAAAGTCACATCATCGCTATTATTCTGATAATTTGTATCTAGTGTTATAGTACCATTTCATTACTTTAAATTGTAATGAAATGTCTCTCTCTCTCTCTCTCTCTCTCTCTCTCTCTCTCTCTCTCTCTCTCTCTTTATGTATTTATGTAGGCTATGTATACCACCTCCAACAATAATTTACTAATACTTTCAGAACTATTCACACCGTCACCAGTATATCCCACTTCATCACACTTATGCTAAAATATCTCTACTCGCACACCAATAACACTATAGTCTGTTTATTTCCAGTTGATGGTAAATTGTCATACACCCACCTTGAGTACTTGGCTAATACGAAGATTGTGTAGAATAACGTGTTGTTAATTATGAAAACTAGGCAATAATATATATATATGTATATATATATATATATATATATATATATATATACAGTATATATATATATATATATACAGTATATATATATATATATATACAGTATATATATATATATATATATATATATATATATATATATATCCATTAGGAATCGATAAATTAGTTACTAAGGGATTTACTTTACCATCAGCTAGATAAATAATACTATAATCCAAGATACATTTCTTCATATTGTAGTTTTATTAGTATGCAGCTCCTATCACACACAACTTTCATTGTTATATATCGTACACTAACATAACAAGCCAGCAACAATTCCACATCACATCACCTACGCATCCCATTCATATACACAGCGAGCCATCTGAGAGCTACCAAGACGCTCTCCTTATTATCCTGAAAATAACAATTAAGGGCCCCCTGGGTAGAGACTAATACAGAGGCTGGCGGGGGAGGACCAGACCTTGTTAACCACTGAGGCTTGGCCAGAATAATTAGCTGTGAGCAGGATATAAGCTGATGAAGTGAATCAAGCAGAATGAGTAGTCCTAATTTTCAAATGTACATCATGAATTTACATTACTCCCTTAAGTTTTGCGTTTGGCATTTTTTTGCAAAGGCAAGTGACGTTCAAAATACAGACACTTCATATCACTGTATGTGTTTAAATAGTTACCTCCAAACTTATGCCTAATAAACATTCAGCACTCATGTTATAATTCACTTCACGTTCAAGCAGAGTTTTCCTACATATTCAGAGTGACATACGATCTAAGCCCTTCTTTATATACCCCAAGGTACAGTCACACAAAGTCTGTGAACATGGAGGTTAAGCAAATGCTGTAAATTTTGTATTGGGTGAATCTTATGTTGCAAACGGTATGACGATTTACTAATAGGGTCCTGCATATCACTGAGGTGTGTGTGTACATAGCTATAGCTAACCCTCTGAGCAAAGAATTAATTGGTGGGGTTGTACAAGAGTCAACAGTTATAAAAACAAAAACAAAAATGCCTGGTACAATGGTCACAGCACTTGCAAAAAACACAGCCATACCCTCATTATTCTCGAGATGGATTATCTTCATTGTTCGTCATGAATTATTTCGTATTATTCCAAGCACTTCAGTGTAATAATATTTTTGTTTACGGTGAAGCTATGTGGTAATTTATTTAACTTACAATATATATGTTATAGCATAGCATAGACTACAGTACAGTAGATCTGGACTGGACACAAAAATGGAACTTTGCAGTAAAGGACCCAAAATCGGAAAACGAACCCCCCAAGTTCGAACCTCGAAACTGCGAAAATGTGATATATTCGTGGTATCGAGGTTCGAACTTGGGGGTTCGTTCTCCGATTTTGGGTCCCTTACTGCAAAGTTCCATTTTCGTTTCCAGTCCAGATCTACTGTAGTCTATGGTTATAGATATACCAAACATTCGATACAGCAATATTTATGATTCCGTAGAAGAGACAGCATATTATAAATGTTTTGAGTTACATCGAAAGGCTAAATATAAGGTGAATTATTCATCACAGTTTATCATTGGTGTTATCTGAATAATAATTAAGTAGTTTAAATAACATAAACAAGAAGTATCATACAAAGCGTAACAAACATTAAAGGAGAGAGAGAAGCTGAGAAGCTAGTACAAGAGATGAAGGTAAAACCAGACCAAGTTGTGGTGACAGAGATGGAGACAGAGACGGATAGACAGACCAGTATCATCCCTAGTAATAACACCACAGATAATATCACTTCCTATGTCCAGTTTAGGAACACGGACTGTCATTATCCTTAGCGAGTTTCTCCCTAACACAAACGTAATCTGATTCCAGCTTTCTTGTTAATCCGGTTTTAACATATCTACTGACATGTGAAGATCTGCGTTGATACTTGTATATAACTTTATGGAGTCGAAGGAGTTAGAAAGTACATTTTTGCCTCGCTTCAATATTTGAAAGATCTAGAGATAGATGGATCGACAAACATATGTATGAATGGATTATTGGATGCATGGGTAACGCGAGTGATGGTTCAGTAGAATGGTCTTCTTTTCAAAAGATACTCTGAATAATTTTGTTGTTGTGGCCATTAATGCCACGAGTATTTTAACTTGGATATGATTATTATTTTTTTCCCTCTCTTTGCTCATTTGACAGAGCATCTAACCTCTCTTGAAACCTGACGCAGTTTATTTTTAGATCACAATGGATAATTCGTTGTCACCTCATGGTCTGGTTCAAGTGTTGGCAATCATTTGTAATATTTCGGAGAGAAGCTGGAAGAAGTAAATATTTAAACACTCAAGTTTGTATATGTAACTTGAGATTATCTTTTATTTTGTGTGTGTGTGTGTGTGTGTGTATGTGTGTTTGTGTGTGTGTGTGTGTGTGTGTGTGTGTGTGTGTGTGTGTGTGTGTGTGTGTGTGTGTGTGTGTGTGTGTGTGTGTGTGTGTGTGTGTGTGTGTTAATGTAATACCTATGTATTGACGATTTCAAGTACTATCAACATTTTAACAGCCATCCCAATGAACTTTCATTTATCATTTACTACACCGCCGTTCACTGTGTTCACTGATTACACTTCTATCAGTGATCAAGTTGTTCAGATTATTATCGCACTTCCAACGGGCTCACTTGACGGTGATTGTCCCTTGGAATTTAACTGAGTGATGTGTCTCCCCACCCTCCTTCCCCTCCCCCCACCCCTTACCACCCTCCCCCTCTCTCTCCCGAAAGAATCTTACTGGTTAATAAATGCTTGCAAGCATTAATTTGGATCTGTTCTCGGTAAAGGATTATACATAATCTCTCAATAACACTTATCTGGCCTTCATATTCCGGTTTTGTTCCAACCATAAAATCAATCTAAGATAACTACTGACTGTCATCACTGATCATCTGGTAGGAGATAATATCTGAGAGGCATGACAACGTTACGGTTACGGTTAGCATATATCAAACAAATGAACCAATTCGTTTTGTAAAACCATGATGCTTATCACAATGGTGTCCAAATAATGAACGACGAGTCCCTAATAGGTCATAGTGGGAAAAGGTTATCTTCTTTAATCCTCTGGGGAAAACAATGGCTTGTCACAAAAATGGAAATGTTACTAAAGTAAATAGAATTGAAGAAAGATTCCCCCAGTATGTCTATATGTCTATATAAGCATTAGGCAGGTTGACCATATAATATTATCGTTGTTAGTGCTTATTGTGTGTGTGTGTGTATTTGTGATTAAATCTAAGTTTATAAGGGCACTTTATTGCCATCTCATTATATAATGAGTATATATGCTTCGGCTGAATGGAACTTCCAGATTAGATCATTTGTGTGATGCTATTATTTGTAATCCACAGTTTTGTTTGGATTAACAGGATGATGGAACGTAATACGATAATGCAGTATGCCGCACAGCAGCCATCATCTTTGTTTTGTTTCATATATTATTCTCCTGGCATCAATGTCTTAGCCTAGAAGTACTCTCCTAGCTATCAGCTTACCCTTTCTAACCGTTTTAACTTGCTTAAAACACTAGATTAGCGGGCTAGCGGTTTATTTATATGTACCGCCCAGCGGGATGTTTTTAGCCAAAATAGGGCTGTTTACGTGATCATTTTCATGCCTAAATAAGACCCAGAGCGTAAAACAAGTATCTATCCCTGAAAGGGCATAAACAGAGCTTTCCAATGACACCATAACGATCCTTTTATGATGGCTAGTTTTCTTGCAACAACCGCGCAACGCGAGTGCAAAAAGCATGTAATTCGGCACTTTCCCCATACAATTCCGTATGTAGCGAGTGAGAGAGGGAGGGAGGAGGTGGAATTCGTGTCAGTAGGTTCGCCGCGGTGGTCTGGAGCAGTCATACGCTCGCTACTCTCCTGCCACCACTTGTCTCTCTCTCTCAGCAACATTACGTGCTGAAATTGCCACACGACCTATGTCGAGCGCCGCCAGATAGTCCAGATTTATTATACTCGACTTATGTTGCGCGCCGCTAGTTATGGGTTAAAACAAAACGATCACAACAGTGCATGGAAGTACTTGAGGAAAAGCTATCAAAATAAAGAACTAAAGCTATACAAGAAGTATAGAAGGACTGACAAAAATATATTGTAACAGAGACACACATAAACACAAGACAAACTTTGTAGACAAATCTATTATACTATCAACACGGCGATAAACAGTAGCTACCCAAAATATAAGGGACAAAGAGGCATTGTGATGTAGTGTAATGTCGGAGTGGTGGCTTCACAGCGGCCATATTAGGCAGCACACTTTCCATAATGACCACCTAATTGTTATGACCGAGGACTATCCCTAACCTACCTCACTATACACTACTTTGTATATTTTCCTCTTTATCCCTGTCTATAATTATTCGCCACAAACTATTTGAACTACAGTAATTACCGTCGAAAGTATAGTACATATAAGTATTTCTACACAGTATTGAATTGTTAACTTTATAAGGTACTAGCAGGGGTACCCGGCGTTGCCCGGGTAATCACCATAATCACCATCACTACTACCACCACTACTACTACCATAATAACCATCATCACCATCATCAATCACTACTACCACACCGGCCTCGACCTCCCTGTGCCTCATTAAACGGCGACCTCGATTTCGGCCGCTAAATGACCTCCGATTTTGGATCTGACCTCATCCGTACCCCCATTTTGGGGGGTTGCGAACAACTTTCGTTCCATACACCTTTTCGATCGGAGGCCTCCTTCTGCCCCAAACGGCCCTCTTTCCGATTTCGCGCCCATTTTCTCCGTCCCTTTCACCCTGGGGAATTCTATTTTTTCACTAAAACCTGCCTAGGGACCCCCTTACTATGCATACCAAGTATGAACGCTCTAGCTTAAAAACTGCGGCCGCCTATAAAGAACAGACAGACAAACAGACAATCGAAATTATTATATAGAAGCCTAAATTAGGCATTACATAACTGTTGGCCTAATTCATCAACATTTGGTAAACACTTTACACAAATATCAATCAGAATATCATTACCAGACCTACAGTATATTACCAACATTGCTACACTACTGCTACTAAGATCACAAAATGACCAACATTGTTTCAGTACTGCTACTAAGATCACAAAATGACCAACATTGTTTCACTACTACTGAAACATTAACAACATTACCAATTACCAACATTGCTACCCTACTACTGCTACGATAAAAAATTACCAAAATTGCTACTCTATTGCTACTACGATCAACATTTACAAGAATTGCTACACTACTGCTATTACGATCACATATCTACCAACATTGATTAACTGCTGCTATTACAATTGAAAAAACAATCGCATCTCTTTAACGGGAGATTTGTTTTTATTGGAGTGTTTCTTTTGGACCTCCTCTCCCTCATGCTTAGCCCCATTAGATGTGAGATGTTGAGAAGTTAGCCGCATTATTTCTTTAAATGTTGAAACATTCGCCCCCATTACTTTTGACGTTATGCCGATTTCTTTGTTTATTAAAGACCTTTCGTGCCATTTGTGTGTAGATTATTTCCTGACGACCAATAGCGAGCCTGCAAATTAGGAGAACCAGCTTTCGGTCGGGACAATTTTTCTACCGAAAATTGCGCAGAATAATCTCGAAGGAGAGCATAATTTAATATAGAAAGTTCTGCCTTTCTATAACTTCCCTGTATTTTGAAGCATCAATAATGCAGAAGCAGCAAGAGCCGCGGTCGTTCTTCAATTCTCTCAATATTCTAGGTAACACAAAGGGCATTGCTTAACGTACATCCTTCAACCATCCTTCGAGTCTTGAGCAACAGCTTCCACACATTACATAGGGTGCCAATTTAGGATAGAAAAGATGTGGGCTTGTTCTCTAAGTTGGTCAGTGAAGTGAGAGGAGAGCGAATGGTGGTGGTATTCATTGAAATCTTCGAATAAGGAGACGTTGATAGGATGTGTTCCACTTCAGAATTTAGATAGTCAAAGGAGATGGGAAAATCAGCATAGAGATACACAGCACAAAATATTTAGCAAGAGGAGAGAGAGAGAGAGAGAGAGAGAGAGAGAGAGAGAGAGAGAGAGAGAGAGAGCTACAGCTACATAGATACACAGACCACACAGACCTCAAGGTCCTTACTAGGCAGTCTGGCCTTACAAACTATAATATGCATATATGCATATATACACATACACACATACACATACATACATATACATATATATATATACATATATATACACATACATATACACATACATACATACACACATATATATACAGTATATATATACATACTGTACAGTGCACACACATACATATACATACATTTTTTTTTTTTTTTTTTTTTTTTTTTTTTTTTTTTTTTTTTTTCCATTCATATCACCCCAGCCCTCTGCAGATAGAGGTCAAGCCTTCCCTTGAAGGCGTTTATTGTGTCGCTCTCCACCACTCTCGCTGGTAGTTTATTCCACTCTGTCGCCACACTGTAGGTGAAGAAACTCTTTGTGACATCTAGGTTTGCCTTTTTGGTTTTTAATTTCATTCCATTTCCGCGAGTTTGATTAGTATTGTTTAATGTGAATAGTGCATTTACATCGACTTTGTCGAAACCTTTTAGTATCTTAAAGCACTCAATAAGCTGACCCCTCAACCTCCTCTTTTTTAATGAGAACAGGTTCAATCGTTTAAGTCTTTCTTCATATGGTTTATTTCTTAATGAGGGTATCATCTTCGTCGCTCTACGCTGTACTGACTCGAGTCTTACAATGTCCTTGATCAGATAAGGTGACCAGAACTGCACACCATATTCAAGGTGGGGCCTCACCATACTTTTGAACAGTGGCACTATTACGTTTTCATGTTTATATGTAAATTTTCGTTTAATAAAGCCCAATGCTATGTTTGCCTTATTTGCAGCTGCTATACATTGGTCGGAAGTTTTTAGGTTTTCAGATATTAGTACCCCTAGGTCTTTTACTACCGTTGCGGTTTTTATTTGTTTGCCATTCATTTCGTATTTGTATTTCATATTTCTGCTACCAACCTGCAGCACCTGACATTTATCGACATTGAAGGGCATCTGCCATTTTTTCGACCACTCTGATATCTTGTTTAAATCAGATTGCAACGCATTTCTATCATCTTCGTTCAGGACTGTATTTCCTATTTTTGTATCGTCGGCGAATTTGGAAATGGTGTTGTTTACCCCTACATCGATATCGTTAATGTAAATGAGAAACAGGACCGGTCCAAGGACTGAACCCTGTGGAACTCCACTAGTGACAGGCTCCCACTCCGATTCCACTCCATTTATCACCACTCTCTGTCTTCTGTCCGTAAGCCAATTTTTTATCCAAGAATGATCACCTCCTCTCCAGTTTAGCCAATAGTTTTCGGTGAGGCACCTTGTCGAAAGCTTTTTGAAAGTCCAAGAAGATTATATCTAGTGATTTCGTCATGTCGTTATATGTGAATAGTTTGTTATAAAATTCAATCAAATTTGTTAGGCATGACTTATTTGATCTAAAGCCGTGTTGACTATTTTTGATTAGGTTGTTTGATTCGAGGTAATCTACAATCTTATCTCTAATGATTTTTTCCATGATTTTTCCTACAATTGAAGTTAGGCTAATTGGTCTGTAATTACTCGCTTTGGCCTTGCTACCCTTCTTGTATATCGGCGTAATGTTCGCATCTTTCCAATCACTCGGTACAATCCCCTGTAGTAGTGATAAGTTAAATAGTTGTGTCAGGGGTTTTGCTATTTCGTCCTTGACATTCTTAATTATTTTCGGGTGGAGCATGTCGGGTCCCGGGGTCTTATTTACATTTAAATTACTCAATTTGCTTTGTACTTCGGTAACACTGATGGTGAAATCTCCTATCTCATGAGTTGAGGTGTTATTTTCAAGGGTATGATCGATAATTTCTTCTGTGAAAACTGAGCCAAAATATTTGTTGAGCAGATTTTCCGTGTTTGTGTCGCCTGTTATTGTCTGGCCATCTTCTATTAGCGGTCCGATTCCGCTTTTGATCTGTTTATTTTTGTTTACGTAACTGTAGAATTTTTTGGGGTTTGTGGCACTTTCTCTGGCAATAGTCATTTCGTAATTTTGTTTGTTCGCCCTAATTATTTTTTTCACTTCCCTTCTACTATTTTTGTACAAGTTTTTAATTACTTCAGTGTTTGTGTTATTTTTTACAAGTTTGTGGAGTTGATTCCTTTTCCTTATTGCCTTGCCAATGTCTCTACTGTACCAAGGGGGCATACTTGATTTCGTACTACGTTTTGGTTTCATGGGTACAAATTGTTTATGCGCTTCTGTAATTGTAGACTTAAAATGTCCCCATAGTTCATTTACTTCGTTTATATTTATGAGGTTTGAGTGTATGTTTGATAGCGATTCCTTAAGTCCGTCATAATTTGCGTTTTTGAAGTCCGAAACCATTCCTGTTGTTTTTACTGAGGAATATTTGCTTATAACGTTGATTCTTAAGATTTTATGATCGGACGTTGCCAGATGTTCACCTACATCCAGGTTTGATAATAAATTTTCTTGGGTAGTGATTACGAGGTCTAGTATATTCCTGTCTCGCGTCGGCTGTTTTACGTGTTGAGTCAAAAAATTGTCCTGGATGAAGCTTGTCATTAGGCGTGACTCAGCATTTTTTCCGGTCGTGGTATTCCAGTCAATTAGGGGGAGGTTATAGTCACCTAGTAAAACTGTTTCGTCGGAATTAAGGGTTTTCTCTAGTATTTCATAAAAAATTGTATCATCGGCAACAGTTAGTCTCGGTGGTCGGTACGCTGTAGTGATATTTAAGTTCATGTTTTTTGTATTTATTTTGACGCACACTATTTCTGCATTACTTTCGGGGAGAGTCACCTCGACGGGGTTTAAGTAGGTTGCAACGTACATTGCAACCCCCCCTCTTTGTTTTCCATTGTTTCCATTGAGAGAGAGAGAGAGAGAGAGAGAGAGAGAGAGAGAGAGAGAGAGAGAGAGAGAGAGAGAGAGATAAGATAACGTGTACCTGTAGTGTTGTGTAATGTATTGCTTGGTGTTACACCCCTATAAGGTCCGCCTGATGCATTGTAATTCAATATATGCAGCTATCTCTGGCTTTCATCTATTCACGAGTTTAACATTTTGTAATAATGGTTTTGTTTAAATCACCGTTTATATATAATCCCTCGTGATTGTATTGTTGTGGACGTAAAATTACGTATGTATTTATTTAAAGGGATATATATATATCGGTATATATATATACCGGTATACAGTATATATATATATATTTTATTTTTATTTTTTTTTTTTTATCCATTTATTTAATGTTAGCGTCTTTCCTAGACCTCCATCAAGCTTAAAGAAAATACCGCCAAACCTCCTTTCCAGAAAAATTGTGCATTTTTCAGTAGAAGAATGCCCCGGCCGAAAGCCATTCCTCCTAAATTGCAGCCTCGCTATCACTAGCCAGGACAAAATTGACACCTAAATGGCACGAAAACTCTTAAATCGCCAAACAAATAATGCGAATGTCTTTAAATGTCAAAACTAATGGGGAAAAGCATGCTAGAAGGGTGTCCTGAATAGCCCCCTGCCTCCAATACATGTTGCTGTTCCTCTTCACATTATTTGCCATACATTTACATCACAATACGTTACATAACAAACCTAACTTGATGCAAATATGTCCACAAAATGTCATTATTAACTCTCTTTTTGTCTCATGCATGTGGAAGGTGGGTGATTGATGCGTCTTCTAAATAGTCTTGATTTAATTGCCTAAGGAATGCCAGGGTAATTGCTAATAACTGTTATCTGGGAGTCATAAATTTTGGCGAGGGGAGAGACCGAAAACTGTGGGTGGTTGGTTGGTTGGTTGCTGGTAAGGTGGTTGTTGTTGTTGTTGTTGTTATTGGTAGTGGTGTTGTTAGTGCATATATTTTGTTTGCCTGGGGGATGGGACTCATCAGCCTTGGTCGGCACCCATCTAGGGGAGACAACCTTAAATATATCCTTACTACTTACCTAAGGGTGAAGCAGGTTGGTGGATGAACTAGACGCCCACCACTGTAGAAAATGTGCTAAAAATACATATAAGGCCTCTTGAGTCGGACGGTCCCTAATTTGAGTGTTCAGTCCTGTGCACGGATTGTCCTTTTGGGAAATAGGTCCACTTGAGGCGTTTTGTGTATGGCCACTCTTAACGGGAGTTAGGCGTTGGGCAATAGATAAATATAGATTTTCTCTGTTAACCCTTTATGTCCCAGCGACGGCTGTTGTATTTTATTCTAGCTATATTTAGATGATTTTCTGCGGCTTAGGAAGGATCTGTGGTACATAAAACGGTTGATTGCGATATTTCGAAGCTTATAATTGCTAGAGATCCTACCTGAACTGAATACAATCGATTAATAGTAGCCAGAATTATATAAAAAGCATGTCGACGGTACAGAAGGGGTTAAGGTATATTTATTTATAGTTTGCTCCTTAAAAGTAAAAAAAAAAAAAAAAAAAAAAACGAACCCCCTTCAAGATAAATGTGTAAGATTTTCAGTAGAAAAATGAGCCAACGAAAGGCCAGTTCCCCCACATTTACAGGCTCGCTATCGCTCGCCAGGAAAAAAGACACGTAATGGCACAACATTTCCTATTATTGACAACAAATTGGGACGAAAGATCTTAAAATTGCCATTACTAATGGGGCGAACTCGCTTTATTATCACTGCGGATGTTTTGATGCAATATATGTGGGATGAATTATATTTCGCTTGTTGATTTTAGATAGGATTTGCATCCTTTAGATCCCCCCCCCCCTCCCCCACCACCGTATCTACCTCACAATCCTACCAATCACCTTTATCCCTTGAAGGTAGATTATACATGGTGGCTGAATTTTAATATAACTGAGATTTTAAGACTGCCACACTACAATTGCTCGTAAAAGTTGACGGACAAAGCGCTCGTCCTTTAGCAACGTATTTGGTTGTACTTACTTACCTTCGTGTTTATTATTCAGTCAGGCTACAGGTGTTTATGTCTGCCTAACTACCAGCCTCTTGAACTACCTGCTCATTCATTTCATCTCATGCCCTACTACTAAAATCCATCTGACGATTCTGACGAGATATTCGGAATACTATATACATAACTGAAATGTTTATGTTAACCCATTTTGATTCAAAACCTTGTAAGCGTATATTTGACCTTAGTAATTGTGTCTCTTAGTGACCAAATACAGTTTGTCTTTCTTTCCAACCTGTTATTTAGAATATATAAATCCATTAGCACATATGTACGTGGCCTGAAAATTCTAAGTTACTCCGAACTGAATCGAATCTTGTCACCTAACAATAACAATTTTGAGGTTCGTTTTGCTGTTTAAGGGTACATATTGATCCAGGATATATGTCTTGGAGTGCACAGACACGCCGCTAAGACTTTGAACAGAGTGTGATACATAGCTCGGTCCACACATGCACCAGTGGTGTCCAGGGCTCTTATTACATTTCACTCGGATGTGATACTGTAGACTACAGCCCACTCATAAACATTCTTGGACCCCTTATGTTAGTCTTCATGCAATCATAACTATGTGGATTGAATATAGGATATAAATTGATTTTCAGTAAATAGTATATATGGTTTTGTAGTTAGTGTATATAAAATTATATTCATAAATTAGTTTCCAGAGTTATACTTCCATAATTAGAAATAGGTGAAGTTTAGGAATACTTACGAGCGTATTAGAGACTATGGCATCCGAGTGTACCATGCTGCTTGATTAATACAATTTTAAGCTAAGATGAGAAATGACTGTACAACTTAGTTTACCCACATTTGCTGGATCACCCTGGTCAAGGACTTAGTGGTGTGACTGCTTTTCAGTCCCTCAGTTCATATTTTATATTGCTTCTTACATCGAGCGTGCAAACCAATTAAATAATTAACATACGTCAGTTCCCTAACTCAAGTTAATAACTAGGCATGGCAACTTAGTAGCCCGTTATCGTATCAGATAGGAGATTGCTAATTATGATCAGGACTTATACTCGGACCAGATAACGTCAGTAATTGAATGTAAACGTTCCCCCGATCCTTGTAATGCTCACCAGCACGGCCAGTTACAGGCAATGGTTTATCTGATAAAAGGAAACTGTTCTGTATTACTTCTATTTCTTACTGCTTTAAAGGTGGACATACTTGAAGTTCATATAGCTTAGTGCATGACCCAATTATATCAATATTCCCGATTCTTAATTCACATGGATCGTAAGAGAACATTCATATGAACACCTATTCCAATATTTGCTATGCTAATTTTCTATATATTTTGTATATTATACAGTACAACCATATCCTCTTTGCCAGCTTGATATATCTTGTGACCTGTTGAAGTAGCTGTGGTTGTGAGTGTTGTCTGTAACCAGTGTAATCAACTCAGCCATGCTGAACAGGTGCAATAGTTCATATTGAAAATGCGACCTTAGTCGACTGTACTGTTGATGTCTGCCAGTGCAGAGAACCATGAGGATAATTGTGCAAACATAAGCAATAATCCAGTAAGGCCATGATTCCAAACAAACTACGTACGAGGGTAGAACGCTACTCATGCTCCATTTGTTCTATGATTTTGTGGAAACAAATACTGCACGCAAAGCATTTAAAACCTTCGTTCCAGAAAATAGGAAGAACATATGCATTAGTCAGTGTAGGGGGTATAGGCTTTGTGTAAGAAACCAAGTGTGTGTATCTTAACCTGACAAGCGCGATATAGATGTAGGTGCTAGGGTAGTTATTTGTGCATTTCTAGCCCTGGATTCTGACAGAATTCGTTATATGTATATATGAACCTTCAAGAGTGCTAAAATAAGTGGGAAAAGCATTTGGGTGGTGAAAAACGAAGATATTGGCCACCCGGTCATAATCTCAGGCGAGAGAGAGAGACAGGCAGCCTTCCCCTCTCGCTGTCTGGGAGTCAACTGAGGAGAGCGGGGCGGTGTGTGCCGGTGTCTGGGTGTTGCATAACGATCTTTTATGCAACCCACTTGTGCTACATTATCGCGGGAGAGAAAAATAACCGATAAATGATGATAATAAGTCACCTAGAGACAAATTCCTTTGTTTTGATAGGCCCTTTTTTTTTATGGAAGGCTTTTTTTATGGTCCTGCTTCCGTGAGGCCTATCGCGTTCCCTATAGGAAGCCTTCCGTGAGGCCTATCGCGCTTGCCGGGTTAAAAGCAAACTAAAATTGTTACTTGTGTAACCGAGTTACCGAAGGAAAAGTTAACAAAGGAGGCCAGGTGTTAAAACAGGACGTCTAGGCTCTATCAATGCTTATATTGTACGTAAATCTCTCCCTGGGAGTACTTCCCTGAACGACTGGTGCCTACAGCCTCCTACTGGTCATACTGTAGAATAATCAAGTAGACGACTTGGACGTTCACGAAAGTACTCCAGGGGAGAGCCTTGGGGAAAGAAAAAAAATAATAATAAGTAGATACAAAAATAAGCCTCCCCTTAAACGTTTCAGAGGCTCATATAATTCTGAGGAATGCCAACACTTTGAATCCCCATTATTCAAAGAACCAAAATTCTTTATCATTCTGTATTGGTAATATTAGCTTCCATGCATACTGATGGTGTTTGGCATTACCTTACTCACGCTGCAGTCATTTATAGTGAACATTTCTCATACATTAGGATTTGTTACAATTCACAGGGCTGAGGGCAATGCAATATACTGCAGTACGTATACACATATAACCTATATGCAGTTGGTATATTACGAATAGTTGATACGTAAAAATCAACTGTAATTATATTTCATCTTCCCTTATGACCTCACTCTCTCTCTGTCTCTCTATTATACTCAAACTATCAGTACAACAACCACCTTCAGTAGTCTGCTATGATCAGTAAAGTAGGTGAGGTTCAGTTCGGCTCAGCTCCTGTCAATCTGGCTTGGGATCTCCAGACGTGGGAGCTAAGCTGCCGCGGAAATTAATCTGGTATTGAAGTTGTCAACCACAACACAAGCGTGATGGAAGTGACTTGATGTTGTAGGAGATAGTCAACATTACTGGAATATCATTATGGCACTGTTCAGGTCATTCTCCAATTTCATATTTTGTATTGGTATATTCGTACTCTTCATGATGTTGCGATTCCAAAGGTATACATATTTATTATTTTTGAACATTTGTTTACGGTTGCTTTGTAGCAAGAGACTCATTTGTGTGGCAGAAACTAAATTCTTGGGACTAATGTTTGACTGCCGTATTTCTTGGATTCTGCACTTGACAAATATGAAAGCTTTGTGTCTGCAGGCTTTGAGTCTGTTGCCGGGTCTGTTACATATACAGTATACTTCTTGAGGTGCTGATCGCAGAACACTACTGCATTTGTCGCCTCTAAGATGTCGTATAGCTACTAGGTGCACTCCTCTGCCACGGAGTCTAGAATTAACCCATTCTGTCCCAGTGACTTCCTTTTCATTATATTCTGGCAACTATTAGAAGATTTTAATCAGCTCAAGAAGGAAGTCTACCCAGTAAAAGGCTACGGAATATCTCTATAAATCGTTTTAGCTACCATATTATAATTCCCAAGCTTCCTAAAATTGTCTAGTTGTAGCCGAATACAAAAGACGTCACCGTTACTGAAAGGATTAAGACTTGAAATGTTGTCCACCATGCTGGTCTTTGTCTTGCAACCGGGGCTTTTCGGTCGTCTCCGATTCCCAGCTTCTTGTTGAAGGCTGGCGTTACTCCCTTAGATTTACTGCGTAATTCTGTAGTTGCACGTTGGTAGTTTCAGGAATGATGCCTTCCAGACTCTCTATATATTGTTTTGTCTGTTTGTTGTGACAGTCATGCTTTTCTTATTATGGTAAATATCCTCGCGTCCCTCGTCCATTTCGCTATAGGGTTCATGAAATAATGGAGGAGTTTGATGTGTCGGTAGTTCCTGTCAGACCTGTGCAGATCCCGAAGGTTGCACCTTGGATCTCTCCTGAGATAACAATTTGCAGGTTTTTTGCAGGCACGAAGGATTTGGTCGCTCCGCAGTCCCGTCTTCATATATCTTTATAACTTTCACCTAGTCATGGCTCTAAATCTGCCTCAGACGTTGGTTTTAAAATTGTGTTCCTCGATGTCAACCGTGGAGGCAGTCTTCCGTTAGCTGCCTTAGTGTTTACAGCAGAATTGTCTGTTATCAGCCTATGGCCACTTTATAATTATAAGTTCATTATCCTCACTTTTTAATACATTACCTCGTAAAGCAATCTTTCTTCCTCCATTGATAGAAATATATTTCATCTTAGGATATCAGATATACAGATATGAGAACTCATTAAGATGACTGCATTGTTGTTGTCTGGAGTACTACCGTGTAATAATAATTACTGACATGTAGACACTGTTAATTAACATATTTTAATATAGACGGTTTGTGACCACAGACGCCACCCTTCACCACACCGAGAAGTCCAAGATTCTTATCAATTTTAATCTTGGACCAACGATGGGGAAGATAAAATAACCTGTACTTTTACATCCTCATAATTCTTTGCTAAATAAGTATGGCTTATAAATTATACACCCACTGTGATGAAACAAGGGTGATGTTTGGTAATTTATGAATAATTTGTTCTTAAACCCATAATATACAGTACATAGTTTACCACAATATTCTCATCTCTTAAAACACAAAACCAACGTTTTATTTTTTTCTTACTAGCATTACTAACCGGATGACGGTTAATAGGCATTTTGTAGATATCCATTTTAATTCATTTTTCATTTGCATGGCATTTTAATCAACACTGGAATTTACAATGAAAGGAATTACTATATATATATTGGGAGAATGTTGCAGTAACAGGAAAAATACATAGACAACAAAGATTAGTTTAGTTATGTGAAAGACCTCGCGTAGACCCTTGACTACAAAGGAAAATTGTAGAGTCATGAGATCTTCAAATTTCACCCAATCTATAAAGGAATGCTATCTGCATCCGAATAATTAAATACATGCCAAATCATGTATTAATAAAGCCAGGCTATAGTCCATTCGTTATAGGTAGGCTATTAATCGTGACCACTAGCCTCTATAACTAAAAATCGAGTGGTGATGGGCTGGTCTATCAGAGTGAGAGCTGAGCGATCTCTGCCATACCCATAGCTTACTCTGACTGTTCCTTTTACTTATATATCTTCTAGATCTCAAGTGACGGCGTCTTTTCCGTGGATTGCCCTCCCTACTGCCAACCTAGAAGTTGGCAGATTGGGAGCCAAAGCGTCACATTTTTCCCTTGCCCCTCAACTTTCCCTTCATAATTGCTGAGGGGCACAGGGCCTTGGGTGGGGCTTTGGTTTCCCGGGCGTTTCCGCACCCTCCTTAGCTCCCTGCCTTGGAGTGGCTTCGGTCACCCGGGCTTTAGTGGTAAGCAGGGAGGGTTTTGTGGGGGCGCTCGTTTATGGCCTTGGCCTTGCTCGAGACCTTGGGGCTGTTCGGCCAGACAGCCTGGGGAACAAAAACAACAATAACAACTAAAAATCGACTAGAGTAATCAAGTAAATAATTCTACCATTTGGGATCAGTTAAACAGGGAGTAGGTATTGAAATTTGCAGCTTATTTGCTTTAGCTCTTTTTATATGATATAGAGATCACGATTTCTGCCCTGCTTATAATAACTATAGTTACTGCCTTAACTGGCATAAGTGCTGTTGTTTATGTGAAGGAGACGGTTTACCGTTAATGACACTTGACCACCAAAGATACTAAACTATGCTGTCAGTATGGATTTTAGGGGATAATTGTATTTATTTATTTATATAATTTTAGTTTCTTCCCTCGATCTCCATCAAATGTTAAGAAAATACCCCTAAGACCACCTTTCAAGATAAATTTGTGCATTATTCGGTAACATTTTTGACAAACTAATGGGGCAAACGTCTTAGAATATCAAACCTAACGAGGCTAAGCATGAGGGAGAAGTGGTCCACATAGAATACACAGAAGTGTGAGAGAGAGAGAGAGAGAGAGAGAGAGAGAGAGAGAGAGAGAAGAGAGAGAGGAGAGGAGAGGAGAGAAGAGAGAGAGAGAGAGAGAGAGAGAGAGAGAGAGAGAGAGAGAGAGATAGAGAGAGAGAGAGAGAGAGAGAGAGAGAGACAGAGAGAGAGAGAGAGAGAGAGAGAGAGAGAGAGCTAGTGAGATAGATCAGTTTACAAGAGGTGTGGGAACTTGTACCACCACCCGGCACAGGTCAGGTGTTGAATGCTTAGTATTAACTTCACGTCAGTCTTGTACCACCTTGCCCCGTGCCCCGCCCTGCCCTACCCTACCCTACCCTCTCTTAACCTGCCCTGACTTACCTTGCCCTACCCTCTCTTATCCTGCCCTGCCTGACCTTGACCTGCCCTCTCTTACCCTGCACTGCCTTACCTTGACCTGCCCTCTCTTACCCTGCCCTGCCTTACCTTGACCTGCCCTCTCTTACCCTGCCCTGCCTTACCTTACCCTACCCTCTCTTACCTTGCTCTGCCTTACCTTACCCTACCCTCTCTTATCCTGCCCTGCCCTGCCTTACCTTGCCCTACACTCTCTTACCCTGCTCTGCCTTACCTTACCCTGCCGCCTATACGCCCTCTTACCCTGCCCTGTTTACCTTACCCTACCCTCTCTTATCCTGCCCTGCCCTGCCTTACCTTGCCCTACACTCTCTTACCCTGCTCTGCCTTACCTTACCCTACACTCTCTTATCCTGCCCTGCTTTACCTTGTCCTACCCTCTCTTATCCTGCCCTGCCTTACCTTACCCTACCCTGCCTTACCTTGCCCTACCCTCTCTTATCCTGCCCTGCCTTACCTTACCCTACCCTCTCTTACCCTGCCCTGCCTTACCTTGCCCTAACCTCTCTTACCCTGCCCTGACTTACCTTGCCCTACCCTCTCTTATCCTGCCCTGCCTTACCTTGACCTGCCCTCTCTTACCCTGCACTGCCTTACCTTGACCTGCCCTCTCTTACCCTGCCCTGCCTTACCTTGACCTGCCCTCTCTTACCCTGCCCTGACATACCTTACCATACCCTCTCTTACCCTGCCCTGACTTACCTTACCCTACCCTCTCTTACCCTGCCCTAACCTCTCTTACCCTGCCCTGCCTTACCTTGCCCTGCCCTACCCTCTCTTACCCTGCCCTGGTTTACCTTACCCTACCCTCTCTTATCCTGCCCTGCCTTACCTTGCCCTACACTCTCTTACCCTGCTCTGCCTTACCTTACCCTACCCTCTCTTATCCTGCCCTGCCTTACCTTGCTCTACACTCTCTTATCCTGCCCTGACTTACCTTACCCTGCCCTGCCTTACCTTATCCTACACTCTCTTATCCTGCCCTGCCTTACCTTACCCTACCCTCTCTTACCCTGTCCTGCCTTACCTTGCCCTAACCTCTCTTACCCTGCCCTGACTTACCTTGCTCTTCCCTGTCTTACCCTCTTTTATTCTGCCTTGCCTTACCCTGCACTGCTTCACCCTGCACTGCCTCACCCTGCACTGCCTCACCCTGCTCTGCCTTAGCGCACGGCCTTATGCTATTTATCTGTGCAGAAAGCCGTTGTCACACGAGCTATTTTCCGCCAATTAATACGGGCAACTGTAGTATGGCATCTTCATACTTTATGTTTAATCAGAAATGAGCCACCTAACATAATCTACCTTTAGTTTAGTTTCCGATTCCAATGTGATAGCGCCTAATAATAATTCGAGAACAAAACTTGCTCATCGAAAAATGCCCCGAAAAACTGCTCTTGTGACACCGGCATAAATACCCTGCCTGTGTCATACCTTTCCTGTCCAACCCTGCAGTGCCTTATTCCAGCTATGTTTCCCTGCCTAAACTACCATGATATTTTAGCTGTAGCTACACTGCCGTTCTCTATCTAAAGTCTATTAAGGGGAGATGGTTCATTTTTTGATCGATTTTTTCATGTATTTATTATTATTCTAGTGTTATCCCTAGACCTTCATCAGACTTAAATCAAACAAATAAAACAATAAAAAACCCAGGATCCCCCTTCAAGATATATTTGTACATTGTTTCGGCAGAAAATTATCCCGGCCAAAGGCCAATTTCTCCAAAATTACAGACTCGCTATCGCTCGCCAGGAAAATATCGACACCTAAATGTCACGAATGACAAATATAATGGGCGAAACATCTTAAATTCGACAAAGGAATGGGCCGAACGTCTTAAAATATAAATACTAATGGGGCTAAACATGAGGGAAAATGTGTCCAGAAAAACTACCCATCTCCCCTTAACTAAATTAGGCCAGCAATCTTGAACGATAACCTCTGCAGCTAATAATCTCGGTAGCTAAATGTTCCGGCTAAAGGCCAACATTTTATAACGTTCGACCCATGATTTGGCGATTTTAAGACCTTTCGCCCCATTTATTTGTCGATTTTTTTCCTGGCGAGCGATAGCGAACCTGTAAGTTAAGATAAACTGGCTTTAGGCCGGGACATTTTTCTACCAAAAACTGTACACATTGATCAAGAAGAAATGTTCTCCTAAATTGCAGGCTTGTTATCGTTCGCCAGGAAGAAATCGACATCTAAATGGCAGGAAGAGTTAATGGCAAAATAAATTAGGCGAATGGTATTCAAATCGGCAAACTAAGAAGCGAACATCTGAAATTGTAAATAATAATAGTGATACATATGAGGGAGAAGGGTGTTTGTTTCTAACCGGGGCATGTTCAGTGATTTATTTAGTACTACACATATAACTGGCTAGATACGTGATGCAAGATGATAGCTTGATTTGTGCTAATACTTTTGCAATGACCAAAGTAGCCATCTATAACCATTGCGATACATTGGTAGTATTGGCATTTTTCACTATACAGTAGGTAGCGCCAACAATCTTGACCCCTTAACTTCTTATAACTCAGAAAGAATAAAAGCAATCGGGCTGACATATTTATCATTTGGGAAGAGTCCACCAGTAAATTGATGTGGATATTTAAAGCTAGTTTCCTCAAGGTCCTTTTGAGTTACGAAGAGGTCAGGGATCAAGATTTTTGTCAAGTTCGTAGGCGCTACCTATAGTAATAATTCACCAGTGATAACATTATGGAACTACAAAATCTTTACAACATTCCTTCACCTAGACGTTTGACTTGCAACAACCAAGGTGACGCGTAATCTTACCCACGATATCAAAGGGGAAATAGTTAACATGTATAATTATATGGAGTTTGTCATATATTATAATATGTGGTGTTGGTTCATCTGCGTTGTACAGTATATTCTAAGATAATGGTGGCCCTGTCGTTGGCCTTAACCCCTGCTGTACCCGCAACGTCATTTTAACTTTAACCTGGCTACTATTACACGATTTTAGTCAGTTTAAAAAAGGCTCCCAGCAATTAACAGGCTTTGAACTATCTCACTTAACCCTTTTTACTACCACAGACAATTCTTAAACTGCACAAAATCGTCTTAATATAGCTAGAATATAGTTAAAAAGACGTCGCCGGTACAGAAAGGGTTAAGGGTTTTATGAGAGGCAAGGGGGTGAAGCCAGATATATACAGCACGCCACTATGTTAACACACACACACACACACACACACACACACACATGACGTGCGGCATACAGTTTACAAAATATTAAGCACCAAAGGTAACTCTATGCACAGTCAGCCAAATACGTGATGTATCGGCACCAAGTATATTTCGATCAATATTTGTTATCAGGAATATCTAAACTTGATTTCTTCATTTCGAGTCAGATATACAAAGATTTTCCTACACTTTCCTGCCCTATTCAACATCTGACAGATATTAATACAGGACAGAGCGAGCCAAACTTCATGACAGCTGAGACATGACTTATTAGTGCAACCGTGCCTGAAGTAAAGTTCCGTACTCCTTACTCTCTCACCAGGTAGTACACACATTATATTTTAATTTAGTTCTCACATTTACACAATTATGGACGTGGTGACAGACATCACTATTGTAAATATACCGTGAAGTCATTATTTGAGTAGCAAAAGACACATACAAAACCGTACACATTGACTGAAGGAAGCAGACTGAGGGGGGTATCACACGAGAGCTTTTATAGTCAACATTTGATGATCAAAATTTTTCTAGTAACATTAGTGGAATATTGTGCCCTGGTATCGGAAACTAGACTGATGATGGATGAATTTAGGTGACAGGAATATTATAAATGTTGACCTCATTAACTGCCAGACCAGTGTTAAGGATAACTGTTGAGGGAAAAAGCGCTCGTGTGATACCGGCTTAACTGGGTGTGTCTTTAGCCCCTTCAGCACGATGACGTCTATTTACCTCAGATGCTGGATAAAGTTCGAAGATTATAGGCAGTTTAAGAAGGGGTGTTTTGAGATCGTAAATACCCCTTTGAATCCAAGAGGTAAATTATATGTTAAGAAATATCGTCTAATGGTAATCAGAATATAATGAACATTACGTCATCGTGCTTAAGGGGTTAAAACACAATATAACAAATCATTATATAACTGCGGTTTAACCTTTTTGAAGTGAAGGTCGCCTTAACCACTTTAGTTCCAGGATATAATTTACAATAAATTCTGGCTACTATCAAACAATTTTATTCTGTCCTTGAAGGTCCTCTAACAGTCATATTTTGTCGACCTATCTAAATTAACCCCTTTAACTACGCCAAATCCTTCCTAAGCTGCATAACATAGTGTAAATATAGCTAGAATAATACACAATAACAGTCACCGTTACTGAAGGGGTTACATTTCTGAACAAAACTGCATAAACTGCTGCTTTATCTAGTAAGTAAATTAAAATCATAATTCCAATCGCGCAATACTTACAATTCCTGGGGTCACTGTGAGATGCTGGGGAAGGCAGGGTTGGCTAGGATTGGTGAGTTACGGTGACGGGCTTCTCATTAATTAAA
>CM064488.1:14841213-14865487 GCA_032716605.1 Paralithodes platypus | reverse complement strand
TTCGTTTGGTGCTGCCGTCTTTTATCTTTATGGTTCTTGTTATTATAAGTGACGCTACAGTAATATACCGCCGATAACTTTATAATTATATATCAACATTTAACTACCGGTAATATAAAGGAGATGGTTTGATACTGGTATCACTTTTGGATCCTAAATGTATGGTTAGCTTTCATAAAGTTATGTTTTTGTATTTTTTGTTTTAATTATTTATTTCTATATTATACTTAATTGTGTATTATATTATTAGGTTAATTTGCTTTTATATGTGTAAGATGGGGACAGCTGTTTGTAATGAGCGTCCCCGTAATAGAGTCAAAATGTCTGGACACACGGAGCTTGAAGCAGCTTAAGTCGTAGGATGAGGGAACGATAGATTCAGGGCGAGACATGATTAATCCAGATTGTTCTGACACCATTCTAGCTTTATATATAAAAACATAATTATAAAACATTTAAGATTCTCCATCTCTAGGTTCAAATCCCATCTACACTTAAACACAGCCCCTCCCTCCTCTCTCTCTCTCTTCTCTCTCTCCTTTCCATCTCTCTCTCTCTCTCTCTCTCTCTCTCTCTCTCTCTCTCTCTCTCTCTCTCTCTCTCTCTAAATAACGTCCAAATAACATATCTTTCTCTAAAATATAATGCCAGACGAAAGGAAGCATTGTTTATTTATATTTGTGTTGACCGAGACAAACGCTTGTATGTCACTAATAAGCCAATGGAGATTTATGGTCGGAAATGTTGGTGAGGGACCTGTGGGTGATCAGGGGGCGTTAGTCTTGCCATTTATGTGGCTGTCAGAGAAGTTGTACGGACCACTCTGTAGACTACTTCACAATATGCACAAACACTATTGTCATTATTATTGTTATCATTTATATTATTATTATTATTATTATTATTATTATTATTATAATTATAATAACAATTATTATTATTTATTATTATTATTAGTAGACGTAGTAGTAGTAGTAGTAGTAGTAGTAGTCTTATTAGGTTTTACTCTTCTTCTGTACAATTGGGCTGTCACCAAAGGGACAATGATAGCTTATGTAACTCACCACGATGGCTTATTTCTGCTTGGTGAGGTTGTGTTTATGGTGGGGAGTTTGTCTAGAATGTTATTGTTCTATTAGTAGTGCATGTAAAGCAACCAATTATGCAAGCAGATTGATCGCTGACTAGCATTAATACGAGTCGGTTTAACAATCAACTAATGATTGAAATATATTATTTATGCATTAATTAATAGAACACATATTAATATTACTGTCAATGGCTCACTTGCTACGAAACGGAAAGTTGGAAAAATCGAGACCAAACGATATTTCTATTGATGTAATCAAATCAGGCCAATGACTGAGTACAGAGTTAGGGACAGGCAGAGAGAAAAAACCGAGTGAGAGGTCGGGAGAGAGGCAGAGAGACCACTATCATCCCCAATAATTTGATCATAGATAATGTTACCTCAGATGTCCATCTTAGGAACGTTGACGGATTTAAAATATTGTCATTGGTATTTTTGTCTTCCACGAACTTCTCTAGATCCAGCCTTCTTTGTGAAACCGGTCTGATCTTCCCTGGCCGACATCTTTTTCTGGCCTTATCATCCAGATCCAGACAGGTCTGAACGGTGATCGTTGGAGAGAGAGAGAGAGAGAGAGAGAGAGAGAGAGAGAGAGAGAGAGAGAGAGAGAGAGAGAGAGAGAGGAGAGAGAGAGGAGAGAGAGAAGAGATAGAGAGAGAGAGGAGAGAAGAGAGAGAGAGAGAGAGAGAGAGAGAGAGAGAGAGAGAGAGAGAGAGAGAGAGAGAGAGAGAGAGAGAGAGAGAGAGAGAGAGAGAGAGAGAGAGAGAGAGAGAGAGAGATTGAACGTTAGTATTGACCTGTCCTATATACGACCAACTTGGTTATTCACCTATTATTATTGCTGTCATTTGTCTCACTAGTGGACAGGAACAGACGCCTTTCCCGATATCATTATACAAGATCCTTCTGTTTCTATTATTCATTCCTCAAATTATTATTCACATTATCCCATGTATCGAGTATTGTTCACATAAAATAATTGCTGCGAGGTTCCACCCACACCGAACTTCTCGAAAGTATAGATAGAGTCAAAAGCATTTCGTCTCATCAATTCACTTCCTCCTATTAATTCCCTAAGATGTTGCATCTCTCTCACTCTTCAGCTTATTTAAAAATAATTTGTTTTTCAGAGCTTTACCAGTGTATACCTCTTCCCTTACTACGAGTGGGGGGCACCCGCCCCTCAACACACTCATACTTTATTCTATCCAACTCCCTTATCCAACATAGAACCGATATTCCTTTCTTCTACTCAACAAGTAAGCTTTGAAACTATCTCCCTCTATATATCTTTCCCTAGTCCTGTGACTTAAACTGCTTTGAGCTGTGTCTCCAAACATTTTTGACTCAAACGTACCTTATATTTGGCTCTTTGTCACTTTTTCAACTTCAAGGGAAACCCTTGTTTTTCCTTTTGTCTCCTTCATTCACATAGCAATTCTCAACCGCCTAATATTATGGTAAAGTAGGAAGACATTATTCCGGGATGAAATAATAGATGGCTGAAAAGATCATGTAAGAAAGTAAAATTGTGTTAATGAATATTTTTTAAATGTGTCTTACTCTTATTCTCCATTATCTACTTCACCCATCCCTTTCCCTCCACCCTCCCCTTCTCTCCCTAGCTCTTCACTCTCCTCTTGACAACAATAATAGTAGCTGTGAGGTATGTTGTGTCTTGTTATCATATAAACACTTGATACCTGATATCTGCCGTAACACACACACACACACACTAGCAAATACAGACTCTTTATCTGTCTCGACCCTCTCTCTAACACACACACACACACACACACACACACACACACACACACACACACACACACACACACACCACATAGACATACACATCTTTACATCTTTCCTGGCTATTAGATTCTTCCAATATGTCCACTTGTATTGTTCTATATTGTAAATGTTACGTAAGTGACAAAACACTGTTAAGTTAACCATATAGCCACTGGTATAATATTGTGTGTGTGTTACTCAGTTACTTGTTCGTCAAGGGGAATCCACGCAATGCGAGCTAAGCTCATTATTATCGCGCCTCCTTAACTGGGAATGTATTGCGTGAAATGCATGTTGAGTGTTTTATGTACTGTTGGAATGGCTGTGGATGTGTGTGTAGTCTGTATTTTAGCCAATTGGCGACATTGGAAACGAAGGCTTAGGGTGGATCTGTATGGTACCATTCTCACTATAGACGGTACCGTCTCGCCCGAAGGCTTAGGTAGCCATCAGCTTAGGTGAACCATATGATACCCATCTCGCCTTGTACCATTTTTGCCAACCCCAGATGGGACGTCACAACGTCGTCCACTTATTCCAGGTACCTATTTACAGCTAGGTGAACTGAGGCTAACACATGAAAGGAGACAAGCCCAATTTGTCTCCGCCCGGCCGGGGATTGAACCCCCGACCTCTCGTGTGTGAGACGAGAGCTGTACCTACTAGGCTACGGGCTGTGTGTGTGTGTGTGTGTGTGTGTGTGTGTGTGTGTGTGTGTGTGTGTGTGTTACTCAGTTACTCAGTTACTTGTTCGTCAAGGGGAATCCACGCAATGCGAGCTAAGCTCATTATTATCGCGCCTCCTTAACTGGGAATGTATTGCGTGAAATGCATGTTAAGTGTTTTATGTACTGTTGGAATGGCTGTGGATGTGTGTGTAGTCTGTATTTAGCCAATTGGTGACATCGGAAACGAAGGCTTAGGGTGGATCTGTTTGGTACCATTCTCACTATAGACGGTACCGTCTCGTCCGAAGGCTTAGGTAGCCATCAGCTTAGGTGAACCATATGATACCCATCTCACCTTGTACCATTTTTGCCAACCCCAGATGGGACGTCACAACGTCGTCCACTTATTCCAGGTACCTATTTACAGCTAGGTGAACTGAGGCTAACACATGAAAGGAGACAAGCCCAATTTATCTCCGCCCGGTCTGGGATTGAACCCCCGACCCCTCGTGTGTGAGACGAGAGCTCTACCTACTAGGCTACGGGCTGTGTGTGTGTGTGTGTGTGTGTGTGTGTGTGTGTGTGTGTGTGTGTGTGTGTGTGTCTGTCTGTCTGTCTGTCTGTCTGTCTGTCTGTCTGTCTGTCTGTCTGTCTGTCTGTCTGTCTGTCTGTCTGTCTGTCTGTCTGTCTGTCTGTCTGTCTGTCTGTCTGTCTGTCTGTCTGTCTGTTATGATTTAACAAGTTCCGATTATGACTGAATATTTGTTTTTTATATTTGTTTGTATGGCATGGTTTTGTAAGGTGTGCCGTTTGGGTACTATGCTATGATAGAACAAGGACGGTAAATTTAGTCGTGGTAAGAGAATCTGTGGTTGGGTACGGTGAGTGTGACCAGCGGAGAGGGAGGAGGTCCCGATGTCCCCGTCTGATAGTCCGAGCTGCTGGACAATGTATGGTGTGTTGTGTTACCGTGTTGGTCATTGGAAATGTTGTTGTGAATGAAGTTTATGGTGAATGGTTGTGTAAGTGATGGGGTTGTACGGATCTGTGAAAATCATGTGGTTGAAAATGTATGGGTTTGTGGTTATTTGATGTGTTGGTGAATGGAAAGTTTGTTGTGAAGGTAGTGTGTGGTGACTGGCTGGGTTAGTGATGGAGTTGTACGGATTGTGCAAGTGAAGCTGTTAAAAATGTATGAGTTTGTGCTGATTAGATGTGTTGGTGAATGGAAAGCTTGTTGTGAATGACGTGGATTGTGGTGAATGGTAATGTTAGTGATGGTGGTGTATGGATTTGTGAAAGATAAGTAGTTGAAAATTTATGAGAGCAATTTTGTTGTGTGGTGGAAAACACGATTGGTGGAGAATGAGTGCGTCAGTGATGATGATGCTACTATTACTTATGGTAATTTAGTGCAGGGTGGATAGAGGTGTACAAAATTGCATGTATGAATGGAAGAATGACACAACATAAATGAATGCGCCATCTATCCCGATCGTATTTTGATTGTTTTTTTATGGCAAATACTTATGACGAATATGATGTATACATTGATGTACATAACATTACAATCTTATTCAGTGAAGGAAAGTTTATTTCACAAAATGGAAAGTATAGGAAGTCCACAATAATACGTCATACCCTGAGGATATTGACGAATTGTTGATGTGTACTGACAATGTTGATAAATCTTACAAAAGGTAACATAGCAAAATATAAAGTCAATGAAATAAAATATCATGTAGCCACAGGTGTTCTTCATACATGACATTTTCTTACCGACTATTTTGTGTTATGCGAGAAGTTTATTGGAAATATGCAAGCTCCCCAACGGCACCACTATCCAAATATATCAACAAAACACCAAAGTGTTGTGGAAGGAAATTAAATGAGCTTAGTTGCATTTACAATCTGAGGCTCTGAATCAGTTCAAACACCCCATCAATCACTCCCGGGGATTTATCAACCTGCCACAATATCCATAAAAAGGATCATCTCAATACCAAACAAAATATTACTGATAAAACCTCTTCAAAGCATCCTTGTAAATTTAATTAATAAACAAGTGCAGTACAAAACTCCAATTGTTATGTAAAAATAAGTGAAGAAAAACTGCTAAACAAATGTTACGCGACTAGAATAAAAGAATATGCAATTTCGCCAAAGAAAAGCGTTTACCACCCATTTTTCTCGCAATTCTCAAACTCCACTTTTTATTTTGTTTTGTTGTTCTCGTGATGGATGGAACAATGTGATTTATGGTGGTGAGGAAGGGTCCCAGACGACAGAGCTAACACAGGCGGGGAAAATTGATTATGTCTTGATGCTGAGAGAGTGAGTGAGTGAGTGTGGGAGTGAGTGAGTGAGAGAGTGTTGTGTGGGATAGAGAGAGAGAAATAGAGGAAGAGTATGAGTGAGAGTGTGTGATTGAGAGAGTGTGAGTGAGCGTGTGAGTGAGTGAGTGAGAGAGAAAGGAAGAGAGAAAGAAGGAAGTAAACCAACAAAGAGAGTGTGGTGAGTGAGAGAGAGAAGGAGAGAGAGAGAGAGAGAGAAAGAGATATAAGTAAATGTGTCTTTACCCAGATTTCTCCCTATAATGCAATATTTTAGTAATATACTTATCAATTAACGTTTGCATTACTTTAGATTTAACTTTTCCGTGTATATGAAGTTATTAATAACTATTCGCGTCATACTCATCAATATACATTATACAGTATATTCTATGGTTGTCTACAGGTTGACATACTTCCTCTGTTTAAATCAAAGTCTATCATATACCACACATTTAACTGTCAGTCATTTTTCAGAACTTTTGTGTATAGTCTCTCCAACATTCAACATTCACAGTCGTATACAATCGCCAACGATATTTGAAATATTACAAATATCGTACACACCCAGCATAATGTACACATCCAGCATAATGTCCCGATTCAATTGCCAACCAAATTTATTTTAAGATACATTGTTTGAGAGCATTCTTATTCAATAACATTACAGTAATTCAACTTTTCCTGCAATTATACTAACTTACACTACTTATTTAATTGTAATTTACCACCTTCGAGTTTCAGGCTATAAGGCAGTTAGAGGTATATATGTTACGGTCTTTTTGAAAAAGTGGCCTTTTTGCGAAATGACCGGGAGCTTTGCAAAATGACCAAAAACCTAGCCTTTTTGTAAAATGACACTTAATGTCTGGCCCATTTGCAAAATGTCCAGCATATTG
This sequence comes from Paralithodes platypus, assembly GCA_032716605.1. NCBI lineage: Eukaryota > Metazoa > Arthropoda > Malacostraca > Decapoda > Lithodidae > Paralithodes > Paralithodes platypus. The sequence continues at coordinate 14,858,706 of CM064488.1, read as the reverse complement.
GCCTTTTTGTAAAATTACCTGTGCCTTTTTGCAAAATGACACCAAACATCTGGCCAATTTACAAAAAAACAGCATATTGCCCTGTTGTAAAGTTCTAAATAACTGTAAACATATATATTTGTAAAAATTGGGTAGGCCTAATCGAAACAATATTATTTTTTAACATTTTAGGTTAGGTTAGGTTAGGTTAGGTTAGACGTTTGGTGTCATTTTGCAAAAGGGCACAGGTAATTTTACAAAAAGGACAATATGCTGTACATTTTGCAAATGGGCCAGACATTAAGTGTCATTTTACAAAAAGGCTAGGTTTTTGGTCATTTTGCAAAGCTCCCGGTCATTTCGCAAGAAGGCCACTTTTTCAAAAAGGCCGTAACATATACAGTATTTCGATATTTAGCTGAATGAAGACTATAATTCGGTCGTAGTACATTTAGAGTTACAAAAAAACAATTCATCATATTTTCTATCCATCAAAAATCTACATTATTATTGCATTTCTGTTGTATGTAGATGTTTAAGGTTCGAACTTCCTTAAAGACTGAAACTCGCAAGTGGTCACTGACATTCACCGCCATCACTCGTCGCGAGGGAGTCGCTTCCCAATACAGCCGGTGTGTAGACTAAGGTAACACACATGGTATTAAGGGGAGATGAGTCGTTTTTCCGGTACCCCTTCTTCCTTATGTTTAGCCCCATCTGTTTCGGATTGTAAGTCGTTCGGCACATTAGTTTGTCAATCTTGAGTTTTTTCGCCCCATTTTTTGTTTTCAATATACCTCTGCGTCATATGAGTCTGAAGGGGTTAAGAATTTACGTGTCAATTATGTGTCATTTTTGTCCTGGCGAGCGTTAGCGAGCCTGTAGTTTAAGAGGAACTGGCCTTCGGCCGGGACAGTTTTATATTGAAACAGGCACAAACATATCTTGAAGGAGGGTGTTGGGGGTGTTTTTATAAGTTTGATTGAGGTTTAGGGAGGAAACTAAAACACAAATATAATAGATATATAAATAAGCCAATAAATACATCCATTCCCCCTTAAGGAATTCATATCACGTGTGGTCTGTTCCTCTCCACCCTAGTTAATAATTATGACGACCAATTACCTACCGACTTTCTAAAGAGGGCCTGGGTTACCCACTCGAAAATCAATATCAGGTAGATCCGTTCTCAAAAGTCCTCAGAAGGCTGCTAGATTGTAAATAAATGCTGACAGTCGCTGGAATAATGATCAAAGCTCTGGAATATCACTAAAGATAGCTAAAATCACCATAGTATCGCTAGAATTAATGTAGCTAGATATAGAGACTTGCGAAGGATCGTAGTAAATACTTCTAGATCTGGTGGGAAAGTAATTAAAGGTCTTAAAATCGCGAAACTAATGGAGTGATGTCTAAAAATACCAAAACTAATGGGGCTAAACATGAGGGAGAAGCGGGGTCCAGTAAATACCCCACCCCCTTCTTTAAGGGGAGATTTACACTTGAGGGATTTTTTCTGGACCCCTTTCTCTCTCGTGTTTAGCCCCATTGATTTTTAGACGCTTGCCCCCTTTAGTTTGGCGATTTTAAGAACTTTCGCCCCCATTTCTGTCAATTTTAAGAACTTTCGTGCCATTTAGGTGTAATTTTTTTCCTGGCGAGCGATAGCGAGCCTGTAATTTGAGATGTCCCGGCCTTTGGCCGGCACATTTTTCTACCAAAATGTTTACAAATTTATCTTGAAAGGGGGTCTACGGGGTGTAATTTTAAGCTTGATGGAGTTCTAGGGAAGAAACTAAATACCTCTCCTTAAGTGAGCCTAGGCTTTGGTAATAACAATTAGGTAGTGACTAAGAGCATTAGTAGGAGGTAAACTGTGCTGACTACAACCCCGCATCAGCTAACCTGGCACAAATCCTGACCCTTTAACATCCTATAGCTTAGAAATAATGAAGACAATCTAGCTGCTATTTATCATATTTTTTAAGGGTAGACCAGTAAATATATGTGTGAAATTACAGCCTGTTTACTGTAGCCGTTACTGAGATATAAATAAGCTAGGGATCAACATTATTGCCAAGTTAGCTGACACCGGGTATAATATGGTCACTGTGAAGCCAACACACCGACATTACACTACTCGATTTATGTTAACTGGGAGGAAAGCTTAATCGTCTACCAGTTGAGTTACCGACTCTTAATGCAAAAATATGAAACTGCTATGTCTCTGCATCATGGTATGGATATATTTTCACAATTAAGACCGTATGTGGCTATAATCTTATTTGTATTTATCTTCTTATCATGGTTGCACATAATTTTATATCTAATTATATATCATGTTTCATAATTTGACGTAATATATATATGTCTAATGAATCTATATTTCAAATAAAACTGTAAAACTTACAAACCAAAAACAAAACAAAACACATAAACCGCACTCTAGCAAGACACACGAACTTATAGAAATTACTATGTGGAAGTAATGTATTGAAGGTTCAGCAGAAGAGTATTATGAAATGAAAGGAAAAATATAAACAAAAAAACACTCGGTCACGGGTGTATTTTAACTTCCTCTTCAACCCTCACCCCAACCCCCCATCAATCTCTCCACAAACCCGCCATCACTCTTTATCTCCAGCAAGTTTTCCTAAGCTAAATAATAACGTCTAATAATAGGCAGAATAAACTGTCTAATTGCGTCTTGGTCCGCAAATTGTTATTCATGATTCCTGTTTGCTTGGTCACGAAGTTGCATTTTGCATTGTGGCTTCTGTCATTACTTTCTTGCACTTTGTTTTCGATCATGAGTCTCATTCCCATACGCGTATTATCTTGGTAGATGACAAATCTAATTCCCAATCCATGGACGTTGAGCTACATCGATATCTTGCCATTAATATATTTAATATTAATAATTTTTCTAACAGTCCTCCAACTGATGTAAATAGGCAACTACAATTCTAAAAGGTTTCTTACTATCTTCAAATAGTTAATGATTTGTTCCCAGGACAGTGTTCTCGGACACCTATTATTGTCGTCAATTCTTTGCAAAGCTTGGCTTTCATCTTGTCCCTTTTAGGCGTTACTTGAAAATCCAATCTTGGTATACTTCATAAGCTACCTGTTCACAGGCCTGCTGTTAAATAACTCACCTTAACACATTTGAGAGGCGTCACAACGTACAACTCTCCCCCGGTTATCGTATACCAAACACACTCGATCCAGTTCTTTATCGAGGCCCTGAATCAGATCGTCCGGCTGTTGAATAATGAACTACGAGGCCCGGGTGCTGGTACTATTAAATAATAAGCATCAGAGAGTCAGAGAGAAATGGAAGTATAGTATCTATTGACATCGAAATAGTGAGTGGAATTATTAACTAAATACTCTTCGAGAATGATTACAATACTGTATATATATATATATACTCTCTCTCTCTCTCTCTCTCTCTCTCTCTCTCTCTCTCTCTCTCTCTCTGTCTAATGTGTGTGTGTGTGTGTGTGTGTGTGTGTGTGTGTGTGTGTGTGTGTGTGTGTGTGTGTGTGTGTGTGTGTGTGTGTGTGTGTGTGTGTGGTAGCATGCATTTGAGAGCGTATGGTTAAATATGTCTGTAGACAATGATGTGGGAAAGACGATACGTGTGTATCATTGTAATGTATGTGTGTGTGTGTGTGTGTGTGTGTGTGTGTGTATGTGTGTGTGTGTGTTGTAGCATGCATATGAGAGCGTATGGTTAAATATGTCTGTAGACAATGATGTGGGAAAGACGATACGTGTGTATCATTGTAATCCGACCAGTTATTTTATATGAAGTCAGGTTATGTAATCTAGGCTAGGTATATATAGTCAGATAAATTAATATACAGATAGTTAAATGTTTATTTGTTTTTTGTTTAAGTACTGTACATGTACAGATATATACACATGTATTTTATCGTCTGGTATAGATCAACACGACGTTGCATGTGTGTGTGTGTGTGTGTGTGTGTGTGTGTGTGTGTATGTGACTGTATGTTCATATTTTTTGTGTTCAATTTTCAACATACAATTATATATGCAGTATAAATTCCTTCCGTGCTTTACCAACAACCTCCGATAATATACCTTTGCATCTCCTCATTCGTATCTTAAGAAACATCAACTTCCTGTACAATGTTCTCCCTCTACCTCCTTCATAGTAGTTGAAGGACTCAGGTACTGTATGCATATTGTTTTCGGAACAGTACGTGATTCATTATTATTATCTTCCTACACATACAGTACAGCTACTACTGGCGACTAACTTTATTTAAATGTGAACACATACAATTGTTATACTCATAGCAATACACTGACCTTTAATATATAGGCAACTTAGATTACCATACTGTTGATGTAGTTACAAACAAAAATAATGTAGTAATAACATTGAAAATAACGTATTTAAGATGAACCCTAACTGCATAGATTCAGCATAAAGATACCGTATTGTACTGACATAATAGTCAAATGATCTATGTCCTGTAGTTACCTATCATTTGTCTTCAAAATATAATAGTCAGCCTTCCTAGTTACCATCCTCACTAATTAATCCCAACCTCTTAAGTTCATTTCGAGCCTATACCCCGGGAAGGGGAAAACAAATGCAAATGGACAGAAAGTGACCGTGAAATTGTAGTGCTGAATTGACAGTGTGGAGGAAAGGAGTTGTCTGGTGGAGTGGACAGACAAACACTTCACCTCCTGCCTCTACTATTACTTACCAGTACAGACCCTTCTAAGAAAATCGTGGACTCCCTACGTTTATCTTAGTGCAATTATAACTATCTGGGTGTATTTTGGGATGCAATTAACTTTTCAATGGATAGTATACATAGTTTTTCAGTTGATATATAGAAAAATATATTCAATAACTCGTTTCCAGAGATATACTTGCATATTCAGAAGGAGGTGAGGTTCACGATTTGTTTTCGAGTGACTGTACTTGTCTGTCTTACAGGACTACACCTGGTCCTTAAGGGGATATTTTCACTTGAGGGATTTTTTTCTTGCTCCCTTTCTCCCTCATGTTTAGCCCCATTGCTTTTGAGATTTTAAGACCTTCTCCCTAGTAGTTTGGATATTTTAAGACATTTTGCCCCATTTCTGTACATTTTAAGACCTTTCGTGCCATTTAAGTGTCGATTTTATCATGGCGAGCGATAGCGAGCCTGTAATCAAAGAGGAACCGGCTTTCAGCCAGGAAATTTTTCTACCGAAAAATGTACAAATTTATCTTGAAAGGGTCTCAAGGGGGCGTAATTTTAAGCTTGATGGAGGTCTAGGGAAAAAAACTAAATACCTCCCCTTAACCTCACCAACCTTCCCATCTTCCTACATCCAAGACACAGTGACCACTCTTCTTCAGCAAACGTACCATTCTAGATTAGTTTACTAAATTCTTCGGATGGGTCGGCCACTTACGCAGATGCTTTCGTCTTTATCGGTTTTATTTGTGGATATTCATTTTGTTTTAACTCCGACCGTATTGTAAATGTGTGTGTGTGTGTGTGTGTGTGTGTGTGTGTGTGTCTGTGTCTGTGTCTGTGTGTGTGTGTGTTTGATACCGTTAGTCATATAGTCAACATGCTTGGAAAATCATATAATACTGAGTGTGCAGTAAGGCTCTTGTAATAAAAATCATACTGAGTGTGCAGTAAGGCTCTTGTAATAAAAATGTAAACTATAATAAGGATATATATTTCTTAGTAAAATGTTGATACACTTAATAGTACTGTATTATTCTCCATTATAGCTGGGTGTTTGTGGAACTACAATAGAGTTTTGCATTTGTGACAATTTGAGGCCTTATTACAACGAAATGGAACGAAAGGTGTTATTATCGCCAAACTAATAAGCCGAACGTCTAAAAATCTGACAACTAATGGGGCTTAACATGATGAAAGAGGGGACCAGAAAAACGACCCATATCTCCCCTCAAGGGTGAGGCATCAGTGTCATGTTGTCCAGATATTGAGACCAAACTGGAAATACCTCAGTCACTCAACCAAATCATTAACCCTTTCTGTTCCGGTGACATCTGTTTGGCCTTGTTTTAACTACAGTTAGACAATTTTAGGGAGCTTAAGAACGATATGTGGGAGTTAAGCAGGATAAATGAGCGAGTTGCTAGAAGCCCTTCCTATGCTGAAAAAATTCTACAGGTGATACAAAGGATGTGAAACATGATAAAGATATAGTGTGGTAGATAGAGATAGTGATAGACCTATACAGATATAGTGTGGTAGATAGAGATATAGTGATAGACCTATAGGATGCCGGGGTCTCCTAAACACCTCAGACCCTGGCTTATATGGTCTAGGGTCTCACTAATATGGTTGTCGGCAGCCTTACATCAGTCCACACATCCATGCACACACAGCTCACACACCTAATGAAACCAAGGGACTAAATGGAAGTATACCCATGTTTGTTCACACCTATTACAGAACCACGTATTTATAAAGTGACATAATTACGGCTGTTTATTCTGGACCCTATTCTCCCTCATGCTTCGACCCAATAGTTTTAAGATTTTGGGACGGTCACCTCATTAGTGTGGCTGTGGCTAAGACCTTTCGTGCTATATCTTTGTCAATCGATTTCGTTTTTCTTGGCGACCGATAGGGAGCCTGCAATTTAATAGGAACCAACTTCAATCTAGTATCCGATTTCCCACTCGGGTTATGTCTGGTCACACCAACATACAGGATCTACCTATTCCTTATAATTTCATATTTGTTTTCACCAACCCACCAATTAACTTACAAACAAACCTTATTAATGAAATCAACGAAAGTAATGAATATATGTGGTACTACAAGAACTCGAACCCAGGATACTCACACCGAAACTCCGCACACTAAGCATTACGCTATCAAGACAGTCAGGCCAGATCAATTCCTCCGTCCAGCTAATTAACTTAATCCACACAATACCTGTGACGTCCTTTTTATTTTGTTCTGGCAACTATTAATTATTTTATTCAGTTTAGGAAGGACTTCTAGCAAAAATAAGGCTTCAAACTATCTTAACCAACCGTTTTAACTACCACAGATCCTTCCTAAGATGCATAATATCATCTAAATATAGCTAGAATAAAATAGTACACCCTGCGCTGGTATTGTTACGCTGGCCAGCTTGCCAGAATGTGCTCGTACTCGCTAGCGCTCGCCAGGGCAGTGGAATGGGCTATAATAATCGTAGAACGATGTTCTTTCTTTCCTAGTATTCATGTAGTCACAGCCAGAGCAGTGGTGGTCTTTATTCTTGTCTGTGATACATGGAAGTATTTTATATTAGTGATAGAGTATAAGATATGCAGAGTGAAGTTAAAGGAGAAAGAGCGAGGTAGGCAGAGAGGTGGTAGTGTGTGCGTGTGTATGTGCGTTTGCCTCCCTCGCTCGCATGGGCTTTCTCAGGCCCGTGATTGGCTGGCGCGCTTGGCGCGTCCTAAGGACGCCTGCATTTCATGACGTAGTGGTCTGTGATTGGGTGCCGCTGTCCTAGTCTTGGTGCTGGGGGCCCCGCCGCGCTTGTCCTGCAGAGCTTGGCATAGCGTGCTTGGTACTAGACGTCCCTTGCAATCTGTCCCCCAATCTAACCCCCTATACTACTGTTTCTCTCTCTGAACTTCTTCTTTTCCATTACTTCTCATCTTCATTCAATTACTTATCCCTTCTAGTTCTGCATACGACTTCCATAGTCGGCCAGTCGTATTACCAGCACCAGTTCTCACATATATGTTTTGCACTAGCTTTAGGGATTATTAGTCATAGTCACATGAGTCATATTATCATTGGATGCTTCTAATTATTGAGTTGTTCTTTGTTTCTATTTAATGCTAGACAGTGGAAGGTATCTTTAGTCGTTGTATGAGTTACGTATATGGCGAGTCAAAGCCTATACGACTTTGACGGAGCTAGGGGCCTGTAACCGTTCTGCATACTTTTCCTTTGCGAGTGTAGCAGTATACGAGCGAAGGGCTTTTGCCTACTCTTGTTCGTATGCTCGCTACCTCTTTGTGTTGACCTTTGTGGAGCGCCAGGGCAAGACCAGATACTTGAGATCTGGACTTACCAAGTCCTCCTAGTCAATTAACGTAACATAAGGGAAATCTGTTCAAGGGGAGACAGTAGGCTACGAGCATGCTTGCGCTCTGCTTAGCCTCCTGGTACCTTTTATGCCGCTGCTAGACTTTATTAGTAATAAAGACAGTATTGTGTTTATTAACTTTATCTGTGTATGCTTTAGGAATTCACGTATTATTTTGCCTAGGTTGATGCTTGGCGCACAACCCAGTATGGCTGTTATTTTGGCTAAGGAAGTACTGTTTTGAGTGGCTATTATTAGTGCTGTCACAGAGTTGTTGCACTCCCTTGTTATATATATGTATCCTACTTATTGGTGTATTTAAGATACACGCTTTGGTGTCCTGCCCCTGCATTATGTCTGTTCTATATTAACGAGCATCGTAGAGCATCAGACGTTTCCAGAAGATTCCATAGCTGATTGCTGTAGGACTAGACTACCAGTGTTTTCATAGAGCATTGAAGAGTTTAGTGTTGAGTACAGACTCACACTAAAGTTAACGTAAGTATATATTTCTTTATTAAATCTTGTTATAGTTTATTCAAGCATTGTTATTACTTAAGAGCATTTTATTAATGTAAAGTACTCCTGTTGTGAGCAGGCTTTGCCGTCACTGGAAAGCCTTTGTAGAAGTGCACTAAAACCCAGTTAATTGATACCCCGTTATCCAGGAGATTAACTCTGGAGGGTTTAAGTGTTTTGTTCACCGGCGAAATAGTTCGAGGGTTTGGAATTAGCGTACCGTTGTTGCAGATATAGCCTATCATCTAGATTCTAGTCCAATATTGAGTGCCCTTGTTTATTTCGTAGTGCCGGTCGTAGCAAATGGCGACCTTAGACCAGAATATAGTGAACTGAATATTGCAGTTATTTTTTGGGAGACATCTTATTGCCATTTGGGGTTGAATTAATTTCTCGCATTATTGGCAGTGGACATTGTTTTGAGGATATGTAGAACTTGTTGGAGTTTATTGGTGACCTAGTATTGCACTCAAGAACATCTTCGAATATTTTTTGTGAATAAAGCTACGCGAGAGTTTGGCTACTTTTGTCTTGACTTGAGAATTTTGTTGTTGACTCCATCATGTCACTGGACGGGTCTGAACATAGTGAGGGCACAGTGCGAGAGACAGCGACGAGGTGGAGAAGGTGGAGTTGTCTAACGGCGTTCGGGTGGTGAACAATGAGGAGGATGCTCGGATATTTTTGGAGGAGCCTGTGTCGGCGGATCGGGTGTCGGGGCTAGATCGGTACGGACTGCATTGTGTAGCCACGGTCTTAGGGTTGTCCGGTACTAGCGGTCTGTCGAGAGGTGAGCTGGTTACCTGGGTGCTCGGTGGGGTGCATGGGGCTTCGGGTGGAGCAGGAGCTGGGGCACCTTCTGCCCAGCCCCCATTCCACTCGACTCCTATCATGACGCCCCCTCGGGCTCCGGAGCCGGGTACGTTCCCGCAGGCCGATGCCCGCTGGCGGTTGGGTATGCCTCTACAGTAGGTGGCTCACAGGGTGGGTCCCCAATAGTAGCACCCCCTCCTTAAGGTTTGTCTGCCGAGATGTTGTTTCAGCTCGAACTCGCCAAACTCGAGCAGCGAAAGCATGAGGCTGAGCTCAAGCAGCGAGAGGTTGAGCTTAGGTATGAGTCTGAAAGATATTGTGCCGATGTTGTTCTAGAGAAAACTTGTGTAGAGGTGACAAGGAACCGAGTCGTCCAGGGGGGTCGAGCCCATGACCAGTCCCTGTCGCATCTACTAAAGTTGGTTCCAGTTTTTGATGAGTTAGGAGTTACCAAATGTTTTCTCCAGTTCGAGAAAAAGTGCCAGGAGCACCAATGGCCCGAGGAGAAGTGGGCAGCCCTTGTTTCGTCACGTTTGACGGGGAAAGCACTCAAGGCGTATGATGCTTTGCCCCTAGATTCCTGTGTGAATTACGAGGCGTTAAAAGAGGCTGTCCTGAGGGCATATGAGTTGCAGCCAGAGACCAATAGGCTGAAATTTAGGGCTGTTCCCAAAAGAAAGGAGGATACTTTCCAGGAACACGCCAGTGAGCTGTCAGATGCATTTGAGAATTGATTAAGATCAGAGAAGGCAACTACTTTTGAGGCAGTGAAACAATTAGTATTGTTATAGCAATTTTTTAAATGTACTGGCAGTGACTTGACTCTTAACCTGAAAGAAAAGCAACCTAAAACTCTGCAGGAGGCAGCTAAGATGGCTGACCTCAGAATGTCATTGATTCGTGGGTGTGGGTCTGCACAGAGAGCTGAGGCAGGTAACCAGGGGCGTACCACTCCACCCCCCAAAATTAATGACACAAATAATTATCCATTTAAGAGTACTGTTGCCAATTATGATCCCAAGTCGAAACCCTTCCTGTTAAAGAAAGGCCAGGGCCCTTCCTCACCTCAGAGGAAGTCCAAGAGGGAAGTGGAGTGTTTCCAGTGTTATGAGAAGGGGCATATTGCACGCTCATGTCCGAGCACGCTGCCTACAGCAGTGGTGTCACTAATGAGCAACATTGGCGTGTCTTTGAGGTCTTCTGCGTTTGCCCGGGGTAAACAGTTGGGTGCGAAGTCATCGCCGGTGCAGAAGCAGCAGGAGGGCTCGTCACCCGTCTGTGATGTTTTTTGTGGTCATAGTGGGCACGGCACTGTGAGGTGGGCTGGTGTAGAGCGTAGGCTTGAGTTGTTGCGTGATACGGGCGCTTCCCAGACACTTGTTAAGAATTTCACTGGCAAGCCTATTAACGCGGCTCGGGTTGTGGTGGTTCAAGGCATCAATGCTACGCGGTGTTACCCGCTGGTCAGAGTAGAGCTTGAGGTGGACGGTGTGACACGGGAGTTGGATGTGGGGGTTGTGGAGAAGTTGCCAGTTGATGGGGTCGACCTCCTTCTCGGTAACGACTTTGCGGTGCTCACTTCCGAGGTTCCACCCTTAGTCGTTGGCGAGAGGGCGGCCGACACGAGTAGGGAGGGGCAAGCGGGGCTCGAGAGATTTCAGTCCGCTCCGGTGTCACAGCCTAATACCCAAGTTTTAGACCAGCGGAGGAAGGGTCGGAAGGAGAGAGTCAAGGCTGGTCGGGTTGAGAGTTTGGATCCAGCGACACTCCTTGGTGACTTGGTACTTGACCCAAAGGTGAGCTCTGGAGTGGCCCCAGAACCTGTCCACCCTAGTGACATGGTAGGGCGTGATGGCACTCCGCGACAGAGTAGTTCCCAGGTGCAACGAGAAGATCTCAGTCTTGAGAGTTGTGGGAACGGGGCTATTGAACTCGGCGAGGACGGGGAAGCACGTCATGGGAACCTGTTAAAGGAGTTTGTGAGGCAACCACCTGAGCAGCCTACTGTCCCTGTGTTGGTCTGCAGCGGCCAAGGTGGAGAAGGAGAGGGGGGCAGTGAGGGACAGGTGGTGAAGAGTTGGGATTGTCATGTCTCGGCGGAGCAGTGGGCGGGGGATACGAGTCGGGTGGCTGTGGAAGCGCTTGAGCACCTGCCTGAGCAGGAGTGTGCAGTGCTCCAGCACCCGCTCGGTTCATACCCCATTGTTTGTGCCAAGCACCCGGGCCTCACAACTCATGCGGTGCACGATGTTCCGCTGGCAGGTCACTTGAGTGTGAGTAGACCGTTGGCCTCGTTGTTTCAGTGGTTCAAGGTGGGCGACGAGGCTTTGGCATGGTTGTCAGGTCAGGGTCGACCCATGGCTTCTAAGGGTGGTGGTCAGAACCAGAACATTGAGCAGATTGGTGAGGTTGGCTGTGGAGTGGATGCGCCCAGTCGTCGCATAGCCTCCCACTGCTGCTCTAGTAATATGCAACAGCCCTACCATAGACCGACTGTATCTGGCCATGTCGCTGAAGGCGGTGATGCTGCACAGGCAGATGTAGTCGCAAGGAATGCGGGGGTGCGCATGTACGGTATCGGCGGGGGAGCATTAGCAATTATGAACTGTGGGAGTGACTGCACTGGTGGTACAGATTGTCCCTCTCGTGACCTGGCTGTTCTAGGGACAAAGGTGGAGAAGGAGGGAGGCTATAGTGTAGAAACTGTGGTCTCGGCTGGGTTGTGGGAGGGCAATGAGCATGTTGTTATTCGAGATAAGTTGCAACCTCTTGTTCCTAAGCGTCAAGAGAAGTTGTTTACTAGGCTGTGGCAGTACATCCGCATGTTTGTTGATTCTCCAGGCCTGATGTACGGGGTAGAATCCGACATGGAGGCTGAAGACAGTGCAAGGCTCAAATTGGCTCCCTACCGTATAAATCCTGCTCGACAGCCTGTTGTGAAAGCAGAGCTGGACTACATGTTGGACAAGGGTCTGAGGGATAAGGGATATCGTGAGTGGTCATTGCCAGTAACTTTGCAACCTGAGTTAAGTGGCAAGATCTGTGTGTATGTTGATTGCAAGAGTGTGTGTGCATTATCCCTGACAGACGCCTATACCTTATCTAGAGTTGACGACCCCATAGACCGCATCGAGGCTGCCTCGTCTATCATGAAGGTAGAACTAGTAAAAGGTTATTGGCAGGTCCCGTTGCCGGAGAGAGCGAAGAGAAGTGCCAGTCTTGTGATGAACTGGGCAGTTTATCAGTGTCAGGTGTTGTTTTGCTGCCGGAACACAAGTTGGATGTGTGGCATGCTAAGGGCACTGATAATGTTTTGGCTGATTGTTTGTCACGGGAGGGTATGTCTTAATGAGCACCCTCGCCGTTCAGTCAGTGTTTGTTTGAGAGTGGAGAAAAATTAGGCTTGCCCCTGTAGTGCAAACCCGCCAAAAACACTATTAAAAATAATACAAAAACCTCACATAAAGACTCTTTCTTTTGAAAGTATATAAGTGCAGTATGTTGCAGCAAGAATCTAAGACATGCTGAGTTTTTGTCTTAGTAGGCTAGGCTTGTTGAAGCTTGCTCGTTGAGCGTAATATGTTAACCCGGGAACTGCGGGGAGACTCTTAAGAGTTACCCCGGCGGACTGCGGGAAGACTCTTAACCCTCTGAGTGCCAGGGACGTATATATACGTCCTAGGGTGTTGTCACGCCCAGTGCCAGGGACGTATATATACGTCCTCGCCGAAAAAAAATCGTAGCAGCGAAACGACTACACTTATAACTTTCATAGTTTTACCACATGTACCTTACCCTTTTGGCTACCCACCACAAAAATACAAAATCCCTCCTCCCACCCACTCGTTCACTGTCGATCCCGTCAGAAGGAAAAAAAAGGAAAATCTGTGGCGGCGAAACAATTGGACCAATCGGTTCCATATATGTGTGACAAGTCTCTTACCCTTCTGCCTTCCCTCCACCACACCCCCAACCACCTCCCACCACCCACTTCCAGCGTAGAAAGGAAAAAAAAAGGAAAACAAAAAAAGGAAAATCCGTGGTGGCGAAACTACCTCACCAATCGGCTTCATATGTGTAACACAAGTCAATTACCCTTCTACCTTCTCCCCACCAACCCCAAAACCACCCTCCCACCACCCTCCCACCCATACATTCCGATACCATAAAAGTCTCTGTGATCTATAGTGTCTTTTCAGCTACTTTCGGGACCATCGGGGACCTGATTTCTGACGAAAATGGACAAGGGGAGTGTTTTTTTACCAATATCCTTCCTTTCTCTCCCAACTTGATAGATTTAGCCCCCCCCCCCCCCCCCCCAAAAAAAAACTCTGGCACTGGCAGAAGCACACCATCAAAATTGGCTGGCACTAAGCGGGTTAAGAGTCAGGGGAAAAAAAAAATCCATTTAAAACACCCCAAATTTTGTTTTGTTTTGTTTTAATTTTTTAATTTTTTTATTTTTTGTTTTGCCCTGGGCAATGCCAAATATCACTCCTCCACCTCCCCTCCTTCCCCACTTTCCTCCCCTCCTTCAGTTATCACCTATTTTCCCTGTTATTCCCTTATTCTGTGGTCTATTTTCGTGCTAACATTAGCGAGTTGGTAGCAGTGCGTTGTCATCACTGTTACCAAGCGTGGGAAAGAGCGAGAGAGAGACTATTGCATAACAGTGTCTCTCCAGACAAGGGGAGGGGAGGAGGCCAGGGAGGTTGCCTCAGCCATACATTATGTAACTCCCGGGCTGTATCGCCGATTTTGACCATCCAAACACTGTTTCCACTTGTTTTATTGTTGTAACAGGTCAATACCTTTATAATCAACCTATAATAGGTGCATATGGATAAGTATTAATGCTATTTATGGTAAAATAACGATGTTAGTGATGGGAACAGCTCAAATACGTGTGCACAGGAGTGTGGTGTCTCATACCCCCCATGCGCACGTCTTAGGTTAAGTGATTCTTTTGGGGAAGTGTTGTGTAGATTTGTTTTATATAATGAAGTGTTTTATGTTGTGATTGTGCCTTGTTTTCACAACTTGGGGGAGTAGCTAGGTGAGGTGGGGTTTATGAGCATTCTGTCTGGTCAGATGTGGCGTTTACCTGAGGTTAAAACGTCCAACATCTTGGGCGAGGTGTTACGCTGGCCAGCTTGCCAGAATGTGCTCGTACTCGCTAGCGCTCGCCAGGACAGTGGAATGGGCTATAATAATCATAGAACGATGTTTTTTCTTTCCTAGTATTCATGTAGTCACAGCCAGATCAGTGGTGGTCTTTATTCTTGTCTGTGACACATGGAAGTATTTTATATTAGTGATAGAGTATAAGATATGCAGAGTGAAGTTAAAGGAGAAAGAGCGAGGTAGGCAGAGAGGTGGTACTGTGTGCGTGTGTATGTGCGTTTGCCTCCCTCGCTCACGCGGGCTTTCCCAGGCCCTTGATTGGCTGGCGCGCTTGGCGCGTCCTAAGGACGCCTGCATTTCATGACGTAGTGGTCTGTGATTGGGTGCCGCTGTCCTAGTCTTGGTGCTGGGGGCCCCGCCGCGCTTGTCCTGCAGAGCTTGGCATAGCGTGCTTGGTACTAGACGTCCCTTGCAATCTGTCCCCCAATCTAACCCCCTATACTATTGTTTCTCTCTCTGAACTTCTTCTTTTCCATTACTTCTCATCTTTATTCAATTACTTATCCCTTCTGGTTCTGCATACGACTTCCATAGTCGGCCAGTCGTATTACCAGCACCAGTTCTCACATATATATATGTTTTGCACTAGCTTTAGGGATTATTAGCCATAGTCACATGAGTCATATTATCATTGGGTGCTTCTAATTATTGAGTTGTTCTTTGTTACTATTTAATGCTAGACAGTGGAAGGTATCTTTAGTCGGTGTCTGAGTTACGTATATGGCGAGTCAAAGCCTATACGACTTCGACGGAGCTAGGGGCCTGTAACCGTTGTGCATATTTTTCCTTTGCGAGTGTAGCAGTATACGAGCGAAGGGCTTTTGCCTACTCTTGTTCGTATGCTCGCTACCTCTTTGTGTTGACCTTTGTGGAGCGCCAGGGCAAGACCAGATACTTGAGATCTGGACTTACCAAGAGAGCCTCCTAGTCAATTAACGTAACATAAGGGAAATCTGTTCAAGGAGAGACAGTAGGCTACGAGCAGGCTTGCGCTCTGCCTAGCCTCCTGGCACCTTTTATGCCGCTGCTAGACTTTATTAGTAATAAAGACAGCATTGTGTTTATTAACTTTATCTGTGTATGCTTTAGGAATTCATGTATTATTTTAGCCTAGGTTGATGCTTGGCGCACAACCCAGTATGGCTGTTACTGTGGCTAAGGAAGTACTGTTTTGAGTGGCTATTATTAGTGCTGTCACAGAGTTGTTGCACTCCCTTGTTATATATATGTATCCTACTTATTGGTGTATTTAAGATACAGGCTTTGGTGTCCTGCCCCTGCATTATGTCTGTTCTATATTAACGAGCATCGTAGAGCATCAGACGTTTCCAGAAGATTCCATATCTGATTGCTGTAGGACTAGACTACCAGTGTTTTCATAGAGCATTGAAGAGTTTAGTGTTGAGTACAGGCTCACACTAAAGTTAATGTAAGCATATATTTCTTTATTAAATCTTGTTATAGTTTATTCAAGCATTGTTATTACTTAAGAGACAACAACAACAACTTAAGAGCATTTTATTAACGTAAAGTACTCCTGTTGTGAGCAGGCTTTGCCGTCACCGGAAAGCCTTTGTAGAAGTGCACTAAAACCCAGTTAATTGATACCCCGTTATCCAGGAGATTAACTCTGGAGGGTTTAAGTGTTTTGTTCACCGGCGTAATAGTTCGAGGGTTTGGAATTAGCGTACCGTTGTTGCAGATATAGCCTATCTTCTAGTCCAATATTGAGTGCCCTTGTTTATTTCGTAGTGCCGGTCGTAACAGTATTCAAAGCGTTAAGGCCTTATTTAGATTGCTGAATGTTAACTAAAATGTCCACATACAGTTTATTCGACTTCACTCTGAGAAACAACCGGGTAACACTGTAAGTACTATAATGTATATATATATATATACATGTATATATGCGATCAAGCTGTATCTTATACTGTATGTCAATGGGCAAGTTCATACAGGCGGATCGTGTGTTCGAGTGATAAGTGGCTTCAAATGTGGCATTTACAAATGTATTGACCTCATTAAAAAACTAACATTTGGTCAATTAGGTCTTCCAAGATAAACAGGTAGAAATAGAAAGTATCTTAAATTATCTTGATGTGACCTGGTACATTTTTTAAAAGTTGCTGCTCTGACCCATATCTAGTCATACGTAAAAAAAGCCACACAAACTTGCGGACATCGGCTACGTGTGATCTCGCCCATTGACAGCTTTCACCATCTGCATTTAACTCTGGGTAAGTTAGTTCATGAGTTTTATTTCGTCATCGATTCAATTATGTAGTGTATTTTAAATTGAATTTAGGAAGATTAGAAGGAGGCAGTTCGTTGTGGTCCTGAACGGGATAGTAAGGTTGCTTAAAAGTTATATTTAAGTTATGGAAATAAGACCAAATTTGTCTTGTATTAGCTTAAAGTACCCCCTGCCACACCACATCGGGGAAATAATGTGTGACCCATACTTTCTGGGCAATACATTATTAGGTTGTGTAAGTACAGGCTATTGTATCTTTCCCATCGTTGAGCTAAGATTAAGGGGAGATTTCCACTTGAGGGATTTTTTTCTTGACCCCTTTCTCCCTCATGGTTAGCCCCATTGCTTTTGATATTATAAGACGTTCGCCCCATTAATTTGGCGATTTTAAGAACTTTCGCCACATTTCTGTAAATTTTAAGACTTTTCGTGCCATTTAGGTGTCGACTTTTTCCTGGCGAGCGATAGCGAGCCTGTAATTTAAGAGGAACCGGCCTTCGGCCGGGACATTTTTCTACCGAAAAAAATACAAATTTATCTTGAAAGGGGGTCTAGGAGCTGTAATGTTAAGCTTGATGGAGGTCTAGCGAACTAACTAAAAACCTCCCCTTAAGGTTGATCATAAT